>OZ016504.1:40609056-40634056 GCA_963966595.1 Physocephala rufipes
TATATATATATATATATATAATATATATATATATATATATATATATATATATATATATATATATATATATATATATATATATATATATATATTATATATATATATATATATATATATATATATATATATATATATATATTATATATATATATATATATATATATATATATATAATATATATATATATATATATATATATATATATATATATATATATATATATTATATATATATATATATATATATATATAATATATATATATATATATATATATATATATATATATATATATATATAGATATATATATATATATATATATATATATATATATATATATATATATATTTTATTTTATTTTAAAGTTAGAGTAATTTCGTAATTCGGTTTTATTACGGAATCTTCTCAATAATATGTTAGCGTGGAAACGTAGATTGATTTGTGGAAACGAACGAAATCGTCAATAATTAAAGTAAATCATCAATAATTAAATCATTTCAACAAATATAAAAAGAACGTTCTAGCTGGACTTGGAATGGTCCTTGATTTATTTATTTATTTATAAATTACAAATTGTTTCTTTGATTTAAACTCCTGCTAATACCCATTATATTGGCTAGCCATTGAGCTATATAGCCATCTATTATGAATGGTTCATTTGATATAGACGTAATGTGGCGCGGCATTATAGCGAGTAATTAAATACTGCCAAAACATATGGGCTATATATGGAGTTCAAAATTATATTTGTCGAAATTGATCGCGACCATCTCACTCTAATCCATGCATTTTACACAGGAGGCATAACGAATGATAAAGAGCAAAAATATATATTGCGAAAGTCAGTCGTAGTGTGATGAAGATCGAGTTCCTTTAGGTTCTATCTCCATTTCTAATTTCACAGCGAGTCGCTTGTTTGTTTTAATTTTTTATTTGTTTACAACAGGTCTACCGCTCGATTATGAATTGGATCGGAAATAATTGCTTTTAACGCTACAGCTAGAGACTTCTTTGTTTTGTCTCAGGACGTCTGACAGCATTAATAGTTCATCGCGGTGATGAGCGATTTCATTGCGTTCAAGCTGTACTCATTTGCGTAGGAGGTGGTAAAGTAGGCTGAAGTAGACTTCGCGATCCGTAACGTTACGTCTACACTGATTGAACAATAAGTCCTACATAAGGGCTTTTGGTAATAACTTTACTAATACGTAATCTCTATGTTGATATATGGAGTCACCGAAGCGATAAAATATTTTTCATTGTTGTTGCACCCATTCAAGATGTGTTCGAATTCAAACGTGGGTTTGGAATTTATGTTTGATGTTATGAAGAAAGGAATTTCATTACGGAATCAGTTCTATAACTGAGGAAATTGGGAAAAACCAAATCAATTTTGTTCTGAATTTAATTAGTCAGTTCTTCCTCCTCATCGATTAAGTATAATTTTTGCTAAGAAATTAATTTTTTGACGCTGGAGCCGTAAACCAGCTTGAAAATATTAACTCAGTAAAGCAACTAATATTAATGCTCACGGAAAAGGCTACGCTTTAAGTTATATGCTCGACTTTTAAGCTGTATTAAGAAGCCCCATGACGTATACTACGGCTTTGTTTAGGCACTACTCTGAACCCGTATAAAGCGTTCGTTTCATAGAATTCAGAGTTGGGCTTCAACGTCAAAGTCCAATAACAATAGAACCGTATGACTGAAATGCAAAAAAAAATCATTTTGCAAATAAGGTAATGAAGCCGAAGAATGAAAAAATTAAATTTTTAGACGTTTACAAATGCGTTGCTGGACTGATGATGATGCTGAATTTGATCGTCGTATATCCGTGTGTTGTTGAGAAAGGTCCGCCAAAAGCCTTATGGCCTATATTGCGAGCCTTCAAACAAAAGTAACGATTACTATAGCCTCTATAGTATAAGAAACGAGTATGCTTTGGTATTCTTTGTGAGATACAGTGGCTCAATAGAGTCGTCGGACAAACATTAAAATGAACTAAAATACAAAAGGTTTCATATTAAGAAAATATTTAACACATTTTTATTTTGGAATATGGAGCGGTACGGAATTCTCTTTAAGATAAAACAAAAAACTAAAAAAATCAATTCATTTATAAACTAAAAACACAAAAAATTCATTCCATACAAAAAACACCATCCAAAAAGTAGTCGGACAGTTGGAGTACACTTATCTGAAGCTATTGATATCAGCATTTAATATTTTGTAGGAAGTCCTTTGCCTTTTATAACTGCTTCCAACCTTCTTGGCATTGAATCAACAAGATTTCTGCATACAGATGGATCAGTTTTTGCCCATTCGTCCTTTAACGCTTTAACGAGGTCATTTTTATTCGAAATCGTATATTTTTTCATTTCGGTTTCTAAATGTGCCCATGAATGTTCAATAACATTGATGTCTGGGGACTGCGGTGGCGTTTCGAGAACATAGGGACAATTAAACAAGAGCCACATTCGTACAGCATGCGCCTTTATGTTTCGGATCGTTGTCCTGATAATACTGGAATGTGTCTTTTATACCTAATTTTTCAACGCTTGGCACCAAATGTTGTTTCAAAATTAACAAATACTTTGTTTGGTCCATTATGCCATCTATTATGCACAGTTCCGCAACTCCAGAAGCCGACATGCAACCCCAAACTAGCACCGAACCACCTCCATGCTTGACAGTAGCTTTTAAGTTTTTTTCTTTGAGTTCTTCATTGGGCCTTCTCCATACGTACGACTGTCCATCCGATCTAAATAAATTAAATTTACTTTCATCAGTAAATAAGACTTTATTCCAAAATGACATATCCATTTTTTTGTACTTTTTTGAAAAATCTAGCCGTTTAATTCTATTTACTTTGCTAATATATGGCTTCTTACGAGCTACTCTTCCATTATAGCCTTTGTTATGAAGATCAACCTTTCTTTTTCGAACAACACATTTAATAATTATGTATGTATGTACATATGTATGTCGAAATACATTTGACAACCTAAAAGAACGGGAATTCCCCAAGCTTGTTTTACAAAAAACAGAAGTGCTGCCGTATGTCCGATTACTTTTTTGGTGCGTTTTTTGCACTCATAAAAAGTTTTGGTTAAAATTAAAAATAAGATAAACAGATGAATAAAAAACCTGCTTTTTTAAGAACAAGAATATAGTATAAAAAAACATAAAATAAAAGCATTTAAAGTTGATTTTAATATGCAAAACTTTAAGAGCATAAAAATTTAATGTTTGTCCGACGACTTTATTGAGCCACTGTATGTGGCTTTCCAGAGAGCTTTCAAGTGTCAAGCTTTCAAAATTACAAGGCTTTATTGGAATATTTAAATATAATTTCCACGAATGTAGTTATTCCTCATCTAACTTTTATCAGATGGCCAAATTAGCCTCCGTTACAAATCTAAGTAAATAAAAGAGTTCTATTTTACCGGATTTAATAATCTTACAATTGCCGTGTGTATTCATGCTATGTTTTCTTAAAGAATAAGTGATTATAAGGCGATACGATGGGTTGAAATAATTAAACGTTCACATGTAATTGTTTGAAATGCCTTTAAGCATTCGCATAAGTTATTGCTTGAATGTTAAAAAGATGGTACCGGTCACAAGAATGTATTAGTTAATACTATTTGCAAAGCGAGATATATTTGTTTTACTAAACAAAGGAGTTGCTCCCACCCCCTGTTAAAAGTGTAATAGAGGTGTCTGCCGTGTGGCAACAAGTTCCAGCGATTCTGCCAAGAAGCAATATGTGTTGGCTTGTCGAGATCTGAGGTCGCTGTAATGTAACGGGCGTTTCTGGACTATTAAGAAAGCATAATTTTGACAGTTCTGACGTGTCAAAACCGCATAACCAAGGACTCAATGTCCCAAAAACCTTAATGGCGCAATTAGTCGTACGGACGTACGAAATTTAGTTTGTTTACGTCAAGTACGTCCGTATTTCAGACTGCTATTTCTGCTTAATTACGCTTCCTATATGAACATGATTTCTCTACCATGTACTATAACAAATAAATTCACAACACTCTGTTACTCTGTTCTCAATACAAGCTTTGTTGTTAAAAGTTTTGACAGCTTCACTAAGAATTACTCCGGCCCATCAACGTACGTTCGTTACGTTACTTTAACTCTATAACCATAAAATTATAAAAAAATTCTCATTCGCGAAATCCTATATCAGTAGGAGATCAAAACAATACAGCTTTAATTTTGACAATTTTAAATATACAATTTTTTTATATTTAAAGTCTTAAATTTTTACAAACGAATTTACAAACGAAAAATTTGTTTTATAGGATCCTATGGGAAATCAGCTGAAACTGCTAAATATCAATTACAAAAAGTAGTAGTTCATTTCATGTACATTCTGCTTATTAAAACATTTTGCATGGAATTTTATTAATAAATGTTTACATTATAGTTCCAACGTGGCCTGTAAATGTCCTAAAGAAAATAAAATTTGATCAGTGATAAATATAATTTTGTAATTTATTTGGACATAATAATAGGCGGTGGCCTAAGAGTAAGAAGTTTTTGGTCTCAGTAGTAACTAGTTGTTTAGTCTCAGTAGATCAAAAAATTGTTTATATATTCGCATTCTGATGGTCAGTAGGAATTTCAACATCTCCGAACATTTAATAACATTAACTTTTTCGTTAATGGGCAATTTTCGTGAAAACTTTGGAATTATTCTACCAACATCGCATCAATTCGCATCACAAAAATAGTGTCCTGTATATGCCTAACAGCCGTATGTTTATTTTCATAAATGTGTTAAAGCATAAAATTCAAATGCAAATGATTCGAAAATGTATGCTGTGTATGATCTGGCCATATTCTGTAGGGAATCAAAATAAAAACAAGCAAAGTAAGACGGAGTTGTTTCATTTCTTTATTGCGATTCATGACGTAGGAATTAGTTATCGAGAGTAAGACAATTGTATTTGAATACACGGCATTGGTTCAAGGCTTGACTCATAATTCATAATGACTATTTAATCTATCATAATGATATCTATCATAATCTTGAATCATAATGACTATTTAAAAATCTAAATTCATTTTGCTATATCAGATACTATGGATGGAAGACATACCGGAAATGCACCAATGGAGATATAAGAACAATGTTTTTTTTCCTTTTCAATTCCTTTTATTTCAAACCAAATATTTTAAGAAATCTTCACATTTGCATTTTTAGTACCCTTTTTTATTTTTTCTACTAATATGCTATTGACCTACACAAATGTTAATACTAAAAAAGAATATTTCCTTAGCTTTCTGCACGTATTTTTTTCGAGTAGAAATATAAAAGATACCGTATATTCAATATTTACATTTACCACTTTTATTGTTAACGCATTTTTTGCTCTTGAGCTTTCGTAAACGACATTACATAAACAGCTTTGTATTTATGATAGAATTCTACTTACTGGATTGTTATCCTTGCCGCGGCTGAAGGCGGCCGTATATAAACAATTTTTATCAAACAACTTTGGATTTTTGTTTGTTTGCTTGTCTTTATTAGAACTAAACATAATGTTTTATAGTTCATGAATAGTTTAAATACAAAATTCAGTAGTTCAGTAGTTCAAGTAAATACAAATTCAGTAGTCAAATAGTTTAAATACAAAATAGTTTAAATACAAAATTGGAGAAAATTAACACAATACAAAGACAAAAATAGATTAAATATTAGATAAAAAATTCAAAATATTCCGTTTTGTTACAGCAAAAGAATCACAAAAATTAATAACAGAATACACCGTATTAAAGTCCAAACAGGCATTCCGAAGAGGTTCCAATTGTAGGTATGATGATCTACTGAAAGTCAACTGAAGCGGCTCATATCGTCTAGATGAGAGGCGAGGAACGGTAAGATGAATGTTTGATAGCAAATGAGGAGAATCAGTTGCACCAGATAAGCAGCTCAGGATGAAAATAGCATTAAACATTTTCCTGCGATCAAAAAGTGTTGGTAGGTTAATTAATTTCAGCCGGGATTCATATGGTGGTAAATGAACTGATTCATCCCAGCGGAGGTGACGAAGGCAGAAAAGTAAAAACTGTTTCTGAATTGATTCAATTTGAGAAATATAACAGCTGTAATAAGGATTCCAAACTGGCGATGCATACTCCAAGATTGGCCTCACCAGTGAGGTGTACAATAATTTCGTTACATAGGGATCATCAAATTCCTTCGCCCATCTTTTAATACAGCCTAAAATACTGTTAGCTCTGATAGATATGCCATTAATATGAGTATGAAAGCACAGTTTCCGATCCAAACCAACTCCAAGATCGTTTAGAGAATCAACAACTTCCAATTTATAAGATCCAATAGAGTAATTCAGCAATGCAAGTTTCAAGACGCGAGCGAAAGTAATTTGCTTACACTTCTTCAAATTTAAATTCATACAGTTTAAGCTGCACCAACCAGTTAATGAGTCCAAATCAGCTTGAAGTAGCAGAGCATCACACTCTGTTTTGTAAGATAAGAACAGTTTAACATCATCCGCAAACATGAGAATATTCCCATTACTGATAGAAGTTGGAAGATCATTTATGAAAATGAGGAATAATAATGGACCCAAATGACTCCCCTGCGGAACTCCAGAAGGTATCGAAAATTCTTTAGATATGGCATTGTTAAACACAACCATTTGAGAACGATCACTGAGATACGATTGGATCCAACGCAGCAAAGATTCAGGAAAACCAAATAGTTTGAGTTTTAAATTTAGAAGTTTGTGATTACCTACATCAAACGCCTTGCTGAAGTCCATATAAATAACATCCGTCCACATAGAATATTTAAAATTGTTTATTGTGTGAGACACAAATTCAAGTAGATTTGTAGTAGTAGATTTCCCAACTCGAAAACCATGCTGAACAGGTGATATTGAAGAATTCACAGAAAAAGATCCGTAGATTATTAGATCCGTAATTATCTTCTCAAAAAGTTTAGGAAGTGCACTGAGCTTAGCGATGCCACGATAGTTATTTATCATATGCTTACTTCCAGACTTATGCAAAGGAATAATAATTTACGATAGAATTCTACTGGCTGAGGGTTGTTATCCTCGCCGTGGCTTAACTTTACCTCCGCACAAACTCTCCACTAATTTTTATACGACTTCTTGTAACGCCTTATTTTACACTTCAATGCCACCCAATTTTCCCCATTTTTAAAATCGCTTTTTAAGCAACCATAGTTGCATTCAAACATTCGTCCTCCCCATTCACATAACTTTTCAGGGTTGTTTGCATTCAAAACGCGTGGTCTGGTACATTAATTTTTGAATGAAAATAAGTTTAAGTTTACTTCCGTACAAAATCTCTAATAATTTTTATACGACTATGAATGTTTCATGTGGTAGAATTATGCCTGAAAAGGATTTGGCATACGTTTAGTTTCAGAATTATTACCGTTCCAATTTAAAAAAAAATTGTCTATAAATCAGAAACCATACAAAACATATTATAAAATATACATCGCTATACATAATTAGAATGAATTTTTACATTTTTTATGCACACAATATTATATTTTCCTTTGTATTTCACGTGCTGAGGATTTTGATCCTTGCCGCGGCCAAAGGCCACCATATATGAACATTTTTTATGCAAACAATATTGTATTTTCCTTAGTGTATTACGTGCTTAGGGTTTTAATCCTTGCCGCGACCGAAGGCCGCCACATATGAACATTTTTTATGCAAACAATATTATATTTGGCTTACCATTTTACGTACTGAGTGTTTTAATCCCTGTTGCGGCCGAAGGGCCCCATATATGAACACTTTTTATGCAAACAATATTTAAATTTGACCTAGTATTTTACGTGCTGAGGGTATAGACACTTTGCCACATGGATACTTTTATGAAAACAAAATTTATTATCGATAGATTTATGCTGACTAAAGTTTATTGTCTCTTTGAAAAAATACTGGAACCAAATATCATACATAATTTTTAAGTATATCTCGATCGATAGTTATTAGAGAATATATAGAAAAATTTTATTGATTATCAGCACACATATTCATTCCGCAGTGTAAACCACTCGAGAATGTTTCATCGCGTACAGTGCAGTGTTACCGTGTGAAAACACAAGATCAAGGTGAGTGTTGTGTTTTGCAAAGAACTTATACATAAGTATTTTTTAGCTTTAAAATGTCTTTTCTCCGCAATTACTGCATTAATTTTGATGAAAAAATATACGCAGAAAGTTGGGAAGCCTTTATTTTCTAAATATTGAAACTTTTCTGGGGGTTAATTATATATTTTAGAAAGGAAAATATTAATTAACACGGGAAAAAAGTACTAAAAATGGATGTTTATTTTTTTAAAAAGCACAAGTTTTTCGGAAAAACGTTTAATTACGCAAATAAAAGATATTATTATCATTAACTACCATTTGGGTGTTATACTATACAGCTACTGTGTACGGTTTACGAGATACATCTTAAAGGTTTTTCAACTTCAAGGACCTTTTTCTATGAAATTAAGCGAGAGCGAAAAAAAATTTTTGTTGTTTTTGTTTACAACAACAAAATCGTCATATACAGCGATTTTGTTCAGCGGTAAATTTGTTCCCTTGCCGCGGCTGAAGACCGCCATGGATGAGTAATTTTTATCCATTTTGTATTTACGATAGAATTCTTATGACAGAGTTGTTGTCCGCGCCGCGGATAAAGGCATCTATATGTAAAAACTTCTTATAAACAACTTTGTATTTACAATAGGATTCTATTGAATGATGGTTGTTGTCCTTGCTGTATCCAAATAATTAGGTTTTGTATAGATAACTTCTTTGATCTTATTATAGTTACATATTCCTCAATGTTGCTACAAAATTAGTATTCTGAATTTCGCCATAGATTTTGATAAAAAAATATGCGAAAAAGGCTTGAGAGACCGTTCGTCCGTCCATTCTTAACATTCATACACTCATCCAAACGAGGAAATATGTAATAATATAAATTAAGGGTATGAACAATCTAGAGTTGTGTAGTTCCGGACATCAGAGATCTCTGCCGGACATGTATAGTTCCTGGATACGTCTCCGACCCCGGAGATGTTTGTAATAGTTCCGACTAAACATGTCCGAGTAGTTCCGACATATCCATATCCGAATATAAATTGCTACAGTTGAACTGTGAACTGTGAACTGTGAAGCTGTGTTTAGCCGTCGCACTCTTTCTCGTGCCCATTGGTTTTAATTAAAAAGGAGAGAGACAAATGGTTTCTATTTTAGAGTTGAAATCTTTAAAAAATCAACAAAGCTTTTGTAATTACATTGCTGAAATTTTTGATGGCTTTTATGCAATTGCGGGCGTCTCGCTTATATAAAGCAAATGTTATGATTACCAAAAATAGAAAAATAATGCACGTGTAACAACAGAATATAGAAATTAAACAGTTCCCGGGGTCAAATAGTTCGACGAAACGAAATAGATCAAGAAAAGTAAACATGCATGCGGAACTATTTGTATATATCTTTTTATAATTTAAAACATTATAATTAATTATTTTTATTATTTATGAAAAGAAATTGTTAATAAAAGTATATAACTATAAATAAAAAAGAATTTACTATAAATAGTAGTTAAATTATTATTATTAACGTTATTAGAGAATAGTATTTATAATATCATTAATTAATTTATTTATAATATTTATAATATGATTATTTAAATTTTTTGTTAATAATAATTAATTATTTAAATTTTTAATCGTTTTAATTTGTTGCAAAAATGGAGTTTGGATTGCGGTTTGTTTAAGAAACCGAAGATATTTTTATAAATTTTCTAAATAAATTCAATACTAATCAAGTACTGAATGTAATATTTTGAGTACGTTAGGTTTTCATAAATCGCGTATGTAGCGAATATTTGAATTTACTATATTCTAATACGGGGAATTTGAGTGATTTTTGTGATTCCCTTTAACCGTTTAATTGGTTTCGAAGTGTTGAAGTGAAAGTGAAATATATAGACATAAAAATATACAAAAAATATAAACTATATATATATATATATATATATATATATATATATATATATATATATATATATATATATATATATATATATATATATATATATATATATATATATATATATATATATATATATATATATATATATATATATATATATATATATATATATATATATATATATATATATATATATATATATATATATATATATATATATATATATATATATATATATATATATATATATATATATATATATATATATATATATATATATATATATATATATATATATATATATATATATATATATATATATATATATATATATATATATATATATATATATATATATATATATATATATATATATATATATATATATATATATATATATATATATATATATATATATATATATATATATATATATATATATATATATATATATATATATATATATATATATATATATATATATATATATATATATATATATATATATATATATATATATATATATATATATATATATATATATATATATATATATATATATATATATATATATATATATATATATATATATATATATATATATATATATATATATATATATATATATATATATATATATATATATATATATATATATATATATATATATATATATATATATATATATATATATATATATATATATATATATATATATATATATATATATATATATATATATATATATATATATATATATATATATATATATATATATATATATATATATATATATATATATATATATATATATATATATATATATATAAACTATAATATAAAAAATATTATTAAAAGCATAGTAATAATTAAAAACATAAAAGCGATATAAAATAAAATACAAAGATTTTTTTATATACGCAGCTACAAGTTGATATTTAAGGTAATTTTTTGTCGTCTCTTACACACGATAATATAATAATATACTAAAGGCAATAATATAATGAAGGTATCATCCAAGGTTAATGGCGATGCGTAGGAAAACCAGTGTGCTCTGGGAGCATTTCGATGAGGCGGAAAATCGCAGAGCAAAATGCAAATATTGCTCTGAATACATTTCTTTTTCTGCCGGTACTTTAGGAAACTTAAGCAGGCACCTAAACAGAAAGCATCCTACAATAAGTGCGAAGCCATCGGAACGATTAATCCTTCCGATGGGTTCATCAAATGACGCGGTTGGCCCAACTCAAACTGAGGCAACAAATTCTCGCGGAAGTACACAAACAAAAATATTGGCATATATGGAAAATATAAGGCCAGTAACTGGTAGCAAAAAATCAAAAATTGATTAACAATTAGCAGTGATGATAGCTAAGGAGTACCACCCTCTACGATTGGTGGAAAATATTGAATTTAAAAAATTCGTTGCAATGTTGTGCCCATCATATGATTTGCCTAGTAGAAAAACACTTTCCGAATCACTCATTCCACAATTATACTTAAAGTTGGAGAATGAAGTGACGATAAAAATATCAAAAGCTGCAGCAATATGCATTACTACAGATGCTTGGACATCCAGAAACAACGAATCCTTTATCGCTATCACTGCTCATTTTATCGATGACCAAAATTTCAAATTGTGTTCTAATTTGCTTTCTTGCATTGAGTATAATGAACGCCATACTAGCCAAAATTTGTGTGAGCTTATGAAAGCAGAATTTTTAATGTGGGGTATTAACGATAGAATTGGAGCGATTGTTAGCGATAACGCTGCTAACATATTACTTGCAGTACAGATGGGTGGTTGGCGCTCAATTGGATGCTTTGCTCATTTGCTAAATCTTGTAGTACAAACTGCATTGCAACAGGTTTCAACTGTTATTTTAAAAGTCAAATCTATCGTCGAATATTTTAAAAAAAGTACCCAGGGGCTTTATAGACTTCATGAAATGCAGAGACAAATGGTTATTAGTATTTTGAAACTGAAACAAGATGTCGCCACACGCTGGAACTCAACATTTATAATGCTTGAACGAATCTTAAAAATAAAGGAGTCGGTAATTGCAACAATCGCAATAATCAGAAATGACTTGTCCCTTACTAATGAAGAATGGGAAGAGGTGGATGACCTAATTCCCATATTAAAAATTTTTTATGAAGTTACTTTGGAAATTTCGGCCGAAAAGAATGTCAGCCTCTCCAAAGTAATAGTTTATTGCCAGCTATTGCAGAAAAGTATAGGTCAGCACTTAGCAACCGCAGACATCAGTGGATGCTCTCAGAACGTTAAAAAATGTTTGAATGTGATCCAGGAGCAGCTACAAAAACGTTTCCAATATGTGGAGAAAAACTCTCTGTACGCTGAATCTACAATACTGGATCCCCGATTCAAAAATAGGGGTTTTCGTGACCAACGGAATTTTAAAGCGTCCTTTGAGGCATTAAAAACAAAACTAGCACGAGTCCAATTAGAAAGTATTCCCGATGTTAGGGAAAATGATGTAACCTCGCGCGTGAATGATATGACGCAAACAATTTGGAGCGATTTTGATCGCGAAATCGCAAATTTGGTTCCGACTAACCAGGTTGCAGCTGCCATAGTAGAAATGGATAAGTATATAGCCGAGCCAATAATCAGCAGATTGGACGATCCTCTTTCCTGGTGGAGTGCGAGAAAGAATGTTTACCCCATTCTTCACGCCCATATGCTGAAGCGCTTAAATCTTGTTGCGACCTCGGTTCCATGCGAGAGAATATTTTCGAAGGCTGGGCTGATACAAACAGAGAACCGGTCTCGCTTATCATCAAAAAAAGTGTCTCAAATTATTTTTATTAATAGTAATATTTCATAATTATTATGTAAATGTATTAATTTGCATGTTATTTTTAAGAAAAATTGGAATAGAAGTTAATTTGTGATTTAATTTAATTGACTACTTTAATTTAAGTTAATTTGTGATTTTGTGTTTCTTTTTGTAATTAATAAAATTTTCCTCTAATATATTAATAACAATAAATTATGCTGTGCATAATAATATTTGCAAATTAATACTTGTATTGAAGCGTTTTGAAAAGTTTATGATTTCAGATTTTTTTCTTTTAAATGATATAAATTATTTAAAAAAATAAAGCAGAAGATAAATTTGTACCTTACTTCTACAAATTTGGAACAAAAATTTCGAGAAAATCAGAACAGTAGTATGTTCGAAATAAACAACTTCATAAATAGTTCCTGACATATCCGAAACATATGCCAAATAAAAAGTTCCGGAGGCTATACTAAATTAAATAGTTCCATGTTCATGAAAGAAATGTCAATGAAACAGTTCCAGACATGTCCGAAACAAATGTCAAATAAACAGTTCCGGACATGTTTCCGGAACTAGTTCCGAAGAGTAAAGGAATCGTTCCATGTTCGTTCCCTCTCCGGAACTATTTTGCCCAACTCTAGAACAATCGGGTATGTTCTGAAATTCGCATCGGAATTTCTGACAAATCGGTAAAGAATTCCGATCCGGATTTAAAAGTGTGTTCTGCAATCCGATCGGAAATGAGTGATAACGTACGGATTCGAACATATGTTCGAAAATTAAAACTAAAACGCACTTTGACAGTACTATGAGTGAATCTACATTGGGGTCGGGATAACTTTGAGCGTTAATGTATTGTTTTGGCTTTGCCAGCAAAATAAGCGCTCATTACGGCAAAGAAAATCTGTGCTATTCTGCTGGCAAAACAACAACAATTTTCACCCATACGGGTATTTCAGTTTATGTATACTTTGAAGTGCTGGATGTTTCCACAAAAATTCGATTAGATATTTGTTCTGCTTTGCATTATTATATTTTCCCCTGAAAAATTAAACGAAATCAAATTAACCATAATTAATAATAATATTATTATTAATTGTAAACAAATTATAAGCAAATAATAAATGTTCTCTACATCATTATAAACAAATAATTAATGTTATTTAAATTAATTTTTTAAAAAATTATTTATTTAATTTTCTTAATTTAATTAATTTTAAAACTAATTTTTTTTAATTTTAACTTCACAAGCACTTGGTTTCTCCACAGAAAACTTTCACAACCCTAAAATCCGCATCTTAGTTTGGCGGATTTATTCCGGTAAAAATATTTGATGAATCGGAATTCAGAACACCTCAAATCCGATAAAAATCTTATATCGAATTCGAGCATCGGATTTCAGAACATCTCCGAAATAAATGTCATCGGAAACAAATCCGATTCCGAGTAAAATCGGATTTCAGAACACTCCTGACTATTACATTAAATGAGAAATTGGCCCGAGTATTTCACGAGGCTATTCTATAAAAACGTCCGTATTTTTATTTTTTTCTGAAAAAATGTTTGCGAAAGATAGTGAAAGTTAAATCGCTTTTATTTCCAAAAGTAAACATTTCGAATAAAATATTGTATTACATAAATAGACTACTTTTTATTAGCTTTCTAGCGGTATCAATATTATTTGAATATATATTAAAGTTTAAGAGATATCGGCGGTTACATTTCCAACATCAAGCGGCCAGCCCAAGGGCCAGCAGATCAAAATGTTGTCGGGGCTAGCAACAAATACAACAATTACAACAACATCCGAGAGGTTTCACGAAAGTAACTGTTCAGGTACAAGTAGTCAACCCGTAGCGTAGCGGGACGTGCTGTAGAATACGTGGTAGTGATTAGTGAACACGTCAAAATAAAAACTGAGTTTCGGCAAATATTTGCCGTCATTTATTTGTTGTAAAATACGGACGAGAAAACTAAAATGCTGTCTCGCTCTACCCCATATATTACGCATAGGAATCATAAAGAGCATGGCTAGGTGTATGAAATGCTTTCGTAACTCGACGGAGGAGAAACAAATTTCAATAGGTCTCTACGCTCCGTCACGATTTCTATAACCGTATACACTGTTCTCCATAAGATAGGTTGAGTTCTACAGCACGTCCCGCTACGTTACGGGTTGACTACTTGTACCTTTCGACAAAATTTCATCTTAATTAGTTATGCGAAATATATTACACAAACACACATTACAAAGCGGAACTAAACATAATGGATTCATAGATTAAATTAATATTGAAAATATTCGCAACTGTAAATGATATAAAACAATTTGAATTATTTCAAATTAAATACAATTTGAATCTGAATAGTAATACTCCATATAATTCCACTTCAATCCCTTTTAGCACATGTCATCGCAACGCTACCAATTAGTGCTGCAACCGTTAGTCCTTGTGCCAAGATTCGTGTTCTCATCATTATCTGAGACATTCGCTGATTACCCTTGCGAAATTGATATAAACCAAATGAAAGTGCACTTGCCGTGACTACGCAACCTAGTATACAAATTTTCATATATACGAATGTATGTGGTGGTTGGTATTTGTCAATTCCAAGGAGTTACCAATTGGAACCGCAGGGTGTTCCTTAATTTTCCGGAACATTTTTTCTTTAGCCGTTTCTGGATGTTTAGCATCCAGATCTGAACGCAACTGTATCCAGTCCAAGTTTTCATAAGGAACCGGTAGATCAGGCATCATTTCTATATTTATATGTATATTTTACAATTATTTTTTTCGTAAACTTGGAGCGCAAATGAAAAGCAGAGATAACTAGTTGCCTCTGATAGAAAGCAGAGACAACGAGATAGGAAACTGTTTTCACGAAAAAAAATGTTTCAAAAAAATGACAAAATTTTACACGACCGAAACTCACGTACGGGGGTTATGTATATGCATGCGTAATTCACCAAATTTAATGTCACGTATGTCATTTCATGAAAATATGTAAACAACAGTTCGCTTCGGCGGCTTGATTTGGAAGCACATTTTGTGCTCTTTTTTGTGAAAATAATAAGAAAATGAATCACGAAAAAGAATTTAAATGCAATAAGTTCTATAAAATTTAAGTGAAAGAAAATATTAATATGTAAAAGTAGAACAGAACATGGGCTTCAGCTAGAATTCGAATGGGTTGGCCAACACCACTTTGAGCTGGCCAACACCACTGGTGTCTTATTTTCATGTCAGTGATGGTCGTGGTATTTGCTACTTTTCACGTCCCAGAGAGACGTTTCTTGTTGTAGGGCGTTAATCAGCCTTTCCGTGGTATCCTTAGTCCATCTAAATACCACTGGAAATGAATTTTGAAAAAAATATACTAAAATATGTATATAAAAGCACAAGCCAAAGACTTCAAAAATATTTATATATTGTTTAATGTTGGGGCTGCCTTAGAATTTAATGGACTGTTCGATTTCTTACCTAAAAAATGCACTGAAAGTGCAAATATTTGTGAACACAATATTTTAATACACAAGCCATCAAAATTTCTAAAATAATATGGACGAATGAATTGCTCTAATATATATAATAACATATTTTCAAAAAATGTTATATAAGAATAATATAGCTTATGTTTTGCAGTCCCAGTAACAACCCCGATCGAACAAATCCTCAAAATTCATAATGCTCTTTTATAAATACAATATAAATGCATGCCTGACTGAATTCGTAATATTCTGCTTTGTCGATACGACAACCCGCTGTTTGGTGTCCCCAGTAAACATCAAGGGACAAAATTGTCGCACAAGGGACAAATTTATTCGTTCATAGTCCACAGTTCATTTCGTCGTTTTGCTGGTAAAACAACAACAAATTTGACGTGTCCCGAGACAAATGTCCCCTGTGTGAGTGCGGCATATCTCGTTATCTCTCTTCTACAGTATAAGATTTCTTGAGTCGTAATATCATACGTGACATAACTTAGGAGAACTACTCATTCATTTGCAGAATCCCTGTACGTCGTCGTGTAAAATTTTGGCATTGATTTGTCACCATTTTTTGGGGAAAGAGACTCTCATCATTTATGGTTGAAACGGAGTCAATGCATACGAGGTTTTTAATCGCGTTTTATCGAGTGTGTTGTAGAGGTGAGCGATACAGTGATTTTTGTGGAGCAGTTCCAACCAGTGACAGTGACAGATCTGTCACAGATACAAAAACCTGTGACTCGTGACAAAAAGTAAAAAGCCATATTTCAATAAGGGAATAGGAGGCATACTTTACGTTATACTGAAAGCACATAGAAATTCGGTGTATTTATATTTTTTCTTCTTCTACATAAGAACCCGTGTAATTTTTACAGTTCGACCCGTTTATTTGCATATCGAAGGAAATAACGACGAAATAATAGAATAACACTGAATAAATGTTCCGTGTGCTTATCTTAAATAAGCATGTGGATAAATTAAAGTGTTAAGAGTATGTCATATCAAAAGAAAACCTAACTTTATTTCACACATTTCCTTTAAAATTATATTTTTTAAAACATTTTAAATATTCATAAAGGTTACAATTATTTTATAAATAAAATATGAATAATATTATGTCGTAAATAATACTATAAATTTATTCTTCTAAATATTCAAAATTTGAATTTAAAAATACAAGCATTTGAAGCTTATTGTCGCTTAAACTGCTTCGGCGGTTTGACAGTATCTGTCCAGCTTTAGAGAATAATCTCTCGCACGGGACTGACGTCGCCAAAGCACAAAGCTTTTTCTGTGCCACAACCGATAACGCCGGAAATTTATATTTATTATTTCGCCACCATTCTAATGGATTGGATTTACGAGCAACTATTTCCTCTTCCAAATACCGCTGAATCTCTAAAATTGCTTTGGAGTTACTGGTCCCATGAGGCTTCAAACTCGAAACGACGCAGTCAAACGAATTCCATAAGGACAGGTGGTTGGATGTTGAACATGCCGCTTGCTGACTCATTTCGTGCTGTTTCCATTTTAAATTATTAATTATGGCCCCTTTTATGTTTGTGGCGTTGTCAGACACAGCTAGCATAATTTTATCGAATACGAAATGGTTGATAGTCGCAATAAAACATTTTTAAAATTGCACTATCTATTTTGTCTTTCGATTTCTTGGAGAGTTTTTGTAGTTTAAGCAATTCTGGAATGTTTTGCTGGGCATATGTATTTGTACTCTGTGTTGGGATTTGTGAAACATCAGTTTATTGTTAAAATATTTGTTACTTAAGCATTCCGATTCCATTGAAGACTCATCAGTGTTCAAATTATAAAGAGAATTAACCGAAGGCGCAGTTTGCTGCTGACAAGCATTCTGAAAATTGAAATAAGTTGAATATATATCTCTAATATTTCTTACTTTACTCACATTATTTCTTTTAACTGTCCTCGTCAAAGCTACTGTTGGATGCCTCCTCTGCATATGTTTTGTCAAATTTGATGTACTTGTTTTATACGAACACATAGCTTTGCAAATATTACATTTAGCAAAATTTTCATTTTCTGGCTTAAAAAATTCCCAAATTTCACTTCGTTTTTTTACTTTTAATAAGCTCATTTTAAAATAACAAAATTACGCGCAAGTGATTGTATATAGAGTAACGATCGGTTGAATTTGAACTTTATTCGCATCAACGAATTAATACCCGGAATTTACGAATTAACGATTAATAATATTCGTTGGAGCAGATTAATCTACCAATGTATTTTTAACAGAGCGAATAAGCTGTGGTAGTTTAAATTAGTTTTGTATAAATAAGTATTAATTTATATGAACCTTTTTAGCTCAGGCATAACTGAATGCAATATTTATATTGCATTACATCAGTATATTCGTTTTCATGTTTATTATCTTACATTAATAAAACATTACCTATAAACTTATATTAATATTTTATATGTCACTATATTCAAAATTATATAAGCTTTCAGTTTAATATCGATCCTCTCTAATTTATATTTTAAAAAAGGGCAAATTTTTAGGAATGGATCTGACACTTTTACATTAGCCAGTATGTAATAAAATCCTTTATATAAAATTAATACTATTAAACTAAATTAGTACATCCTACATTTATTTTAAATTTTTACATTCAGCTCCAAAAATCTCAAATTTCAAACAATTCAAAAATGAACTGTGACTAATAAATATGCTCCATGGACAGCCTGTAACAACTCGTCACTGTTTACCAGAAAATACGCATTAAGGTACAAGTAGTCAACCCGTAACGTAGCGGGACGTGCTGTAGAACTCAACCTATCTTATGGAGAACAGTGTATACGGTTATAGAAATCGCGACGGAGCGTAGAGACCTATTGAAATTTGTTTCTCCTCCGTCGAGTTACGAAAGCATTTCATACACCTAGCCATGCTCTTTATGATTCCTATGCGTAATATATGGGGTAGAGCGAGACAGCATTTTAGTTTTCTCGTCCGTATTTTACAACAAATAAATGACAGCAAAATATTTGCCGAAACTCAGTTTTTATTTTGACGTGTTCACTAATCACTACCACGTATTCTACAGCACGTCCCGCTACGCTACGGGTTGACTACTTGTACCTTTAGAATAGAACTGTGATAGAATAAATGCCACAGAGGCAACCTGTGACAAGTCGTCACAGTTTAAAAGTACTCGTCGTCGCAACTGTGACAGAGATATCTCTGACTGTGACTCGTTACTTTTAAGTATCTGTGACAAAGTCACAGATCGTGAAATATCGCCCAACTCTAGTGTGTTGTCGGGCAATGTTTTAATAGGATATTTCTTTTTCTATGTGTAAGCATATTTCTTTTGTTCATTCTTTACAATATTTGCTTTATTAAGCAATCTACTTCGTGATATAGTTATAACGCGATTGTAGTCTTGTTTGCTTTTTGTTGGAATGCAAATCTTTGGCGTGATCTAGAAATAAATATATGTTCTGGAAGTTAGTGCCTTCTAATGTAAAACAAATCGAGGGCGTTTCTTCATTTCCCTTTTGTGTTCTCCTTAATTTTTCTCTGTTTTGACGGCTTGTAGATAAGCTGCATAGTTCAGCTGGCACGACTAAACAAAAAAATTTGTTAGTGCTTAGTGCATTCCAGTCGAAAACTGGATGCCGAAACGGAATATTATAGAGTGCCGGTAAGCAGCTAATGAGTAAAATGCGAGCAAGAAACCGTTCGCTTGGGTGTGAGTGAAGCCGCGTCGTAAAAATTTATCCAGTAACATTCAAGACGTCAGTTAGAGGGAGTTGTTTTTGTTGCGCGCAAACAAATGGCTGGCTAATAGAAAAGATTTTAAGGAATCTGATAAAAGTTTTGTATAAAAAAAACAACTTTGTTTGTTTTCAAAGCCAACGCCATTCCATTCGTTTCGTTTTCCATCATAAGGCCTCTATTCTCCAGATGGTTATAATTTCAAAAAAAATTTGCTCAAAATGATATAGTAATATTTTATATAATTGATCAGTGAAGGGAAGGGTATTCGGAACATTGATTTTATGAGACTTATAACAAAGTAAACACACACGCAAAATAAATAAGAGTAAAAATTTAAATAAACTTAAGGCTAAGACATATTATCTTAAAATCATGTTCATAAAGCATAACCATTAAGAAAGGAAGAACAACAAATGTCGTTTAACAAGCAACAAAAGAAAGAAGTGAATGCCCTTGCTGCTGGACATTGGTTTTATGGATACATATTAATGTGTCCACATTCACAATAGATTTTTAAAGATATTAAAAATTTGATCGGATTATTATGTGAATGAAATTAATAAATTAAATGATATAAAATTATTATGTGAATGAATGAAAATGTGGCTAAATGTGAATAGCGAACAATTAATTTATGTACTATATCATATATTAAAATATATGACAATAGTGCCATTTTTTATCTTATGGAATGATGGCTGCGCTCGATCGAGAACGACCGTGAGTGCCAGTCAATCGGGAATTTATGTTGACAACGGCTTTGATCAGACTGTTATACAAAGAGCTCTTAATGATGAAGACAAAAAGGATGTATCACTTGAGATTCTCGAGTTTCTGGGACTTTCTACACGCCCACGGCGAAAACACGGGCATTTGTCATTAAGGTACGGACGAAAAAAATTGCAGGATATAAATCTTTTCCCAATGCACATGATCATAATTTTCATACAATTTTCTTTATTTTAATTGGTAATTTCAATTTAATTTCGTTAATTGGACATTCATGGCCTTAAAATGTAAGACGAAAACGAAATGCTTTTTTTGCTGTCCTCAGTTTCTACTCAATTTGCCAGCCTCAAGATAAGCAGATGATAAAAATATGACTGCTGGCGACTCCGACGATATAAACATGGTAACATGGTAGACGGTCAAGTCATCGGTCACATTTTTCAGTAGTTTTCATTGCGTTCTACAGCCGAAGTTCTGTCACTCATTCGCTTCTTTCATTCACTGGCCCTTTTATTTTACGGAATGCACAGAGATAACAGCTTAAGGCCTGATTAGTTGTGCGTTCGCTTTTTTCGAACATAAAACGCGATAATGAAAACCCATAAGTTATATGCAGTTTGTGTGGTTGTGAGAACTTCCCCCGCAATATCTAAATAATTTTGATATTTTGTTACGTTTCGAAAAATTCGCTTGAACTCGAACAAGGTGACAACTAAAAGAGAGTGGACACATCAAGCTTTCAGTTCAACGTATATTTACCAGAAAAATGCACGACGAGAGACTAATTGAGCTTGCTCGGCAAAATAATATTTTGTATAATAAATTCACAGCCTAAGCCACAGCTATAAGCTTCCAGCTGTGAAGAGAGTGACTTTGTAGTGGCTTTTCTAAATGGAAGCCGACCAAATTGAACAACAAATCATAAATGGGACGAGTCATTCTTGTGTGTATAAAAAATTGGCCTCCATCCATATTTTTATACTCATGAACACTTCTAAAGTAACCATGTCTCACTCGATCACTGTTTATAGGGCGAACACGCCAACGCCTAATTTGCCTTGAATTCTTCCATTCAAAGTAGGGTCTAATAATATTTAAGATCTCTAAAGTACGTTGGTAATTCATTATTTGTAAACTATTTAACGCACTTTATTATTTTTTGGAATTTGCAAATAATTATAAGAATTGTTTTAAGTCAAATCAATAAGCAGAGCTGTCAAAACATGTGAAAGAAATCCAAAAAATTTTAAATATACAATTCATGAAAAAAATACCCATAAAATACACACTTTTGAAAATGGTTCGACGAGATCGGCAGCATCATTAGCAAATGAACCCCCCGCAAACCGAAAAGTTTCGAAAAAAATAAAGAAATGCCAAAACGTAATCAGGCTTTTTCTCGTCAGGCATTTGAACGCCGCAAAAATTCAACTATGTATATACAACAGTATATACAACAGTTACTACAAGTCCGTTGCACTTGTTTGATTAATTGGGATCGAGTTTTACTAACGCTATCGAATAAATATAATGATTGAATTATTCGATAATTTCTGGTAATTACTAATTCTGTGGCATATATACTCGTTCAATGATTTCTGAATGACTAAAACTTAGAGGAAAAAACTATCGAATAAATTATTAGTTCCCAACTACCGAGTAATTAGATAGCATTTATTCGATAGTTTTCAACACTAGCAACAAGCCAATCGAAAATGGAACTACAATCGTAGAAGCCCGACCAAGTTTAACGAAAGTTCTACATTTTACCGAGACCTGCGCGCTTTTCTTCGAAGTCGGCGTCAACGATTCGTTTCGTCCTCGTCCCACATTTTAACGTCATCAGCTTCCTTTAGTTTTGAATTTTGACAATGTATTCGTAATGTATGGTATTCAGGATTCGTAAATGCTCGCTCACGCTCGCGAGACAGCCATAAGAAATAATTTCTGTGGCTGAGACTCGCTATAAAAAGTCCTCTTACAAGAACACGAGCGAGCCTCTCAAAATTTTTTCTTATGGTTCTCGCTCGTGAGCCAGAGGTCTGATAAATGTTTCAAGTGGCTCGCTCGCTCGCGCTCAGGGGCCATTGGGATTAGGCTCACAGATCTCTTTGATCTCTTTGAGGACAGAGACGACTATTTGAGGTGGCTTTGAGGCGGCTCTGAGTCGACTCTTTGAGGTGGCTCACTGGCACAGCTCACGGCGGCTTGCAAACAGAAATAATTGCAGATAAACACAATATATTACAGGTATCGTTGTAGGATAAAATAAGATATAAATTAATTTTAAAAATAATTTAATTTAATTACAAAAAAAAATCTAAATTAATATGGCAGAAAAAAATATATCTAAATTAATAAAAAACTAAATTAGTATTTAATTTAGTAAAATTTAAGTTAAATTCGAAATACGCCGTTAAAAATATATTCATTTTTTAGTTGCGGTAAGATTCCCAGTTGCATTTTTGAAAGCATTGACAATGATCATTAAACATTCTAATTACTTTATTACTTGTTTCTTTCCTAGTTTACAAATTATACTATTGTCATATATTTTAATATAGAAGAAACAATTTTCAGGGCTCCGGCTCGTTCGTGCTCTTGTAAAAGAAGGCTCTTCAGCCACAGCCATCACTATTTTCAGGTCCTGCTCAAAGAACGAGAGCGAGCAAAAAGGAGCGCTCACGAGCGAGAATTTACGCACCCTGATGGTATTCGTACAAAAAATTTTTTAAACTTTTAGTACTTTTTAGTACTCTCATTCCAAGAAAAAATTATATATACCATGTTAAAACACTTGTTCTAGAAGATATTTTAAGGAAATTTTATTGAAAGGAAATCTTTGTATTTAAAAATAATTTCTTATCTAGGAAATCCGCACCACAGTATCTTCTTGATGTCTATGAATCCTTAACAGAGGAAGAACATGATGGCAGGCGTTCTTCGCGCTTAAAACGGTCTTTGCACGAGCAAGAAAATTTTATAACAGATATCGATAAAAGAGCAATAGATCAAAGCGATGTTATTATGACTTTTTTAAACAAAAGTAAGTAAATTTCTTTAAAGATTGTTTACATGCAATGTGGGTGTAAGGACTTTTACACATGTAGAAGAATAACGGGGTTAACATAATTGTACTAGCCCTAATTTGTTTTTTGTTGATTTTTTGCTTCCTTACTAACCCTAATAAACATGGAACAAATTTCTGCTATATATTGGGAGCAAAGTTGGAGCTCTTCGAAATTTCAAAAATAATTATTGAAATCTAAACTGCGACAGCTATTAGTGGCGTGAAATTAGTGCCTTGATTTTGATATATTTTTCCGACAGGGTATGAAATTGTTGTGTTGTGGAACGAATTTCCGTCATTCCTTGTCATTTTTGGTTTGTAGACAAACCGGTTTCGGCGATATGCCATCCTCAGTGTCTTTTTCGTTCTGGTCAGTATTCGTTGTTCGAAACCTTCGACGGGAGGATAATAAACGAACAAAC
Organism: Physocephala rufipes; assembly: GCA_963966595.1. Taxonomy (NCBI): domain Eukaryota; kingdom Metazoa; phylum Arthropoda; class Insecta; order Diptera; family Conopidae; genus Physocephala; species Physocephala rufipes. Next base: position 40,633,358 of record OZ016504.1, read on the forward strand.
AAATACTCCATCAGACGTAATATTTGAGCCCCTAAAATTATTATACAAAAAGCAGAACAAGAGCAGCAATAAGATAATAAATACAGAAACGCAGGTCAAAGCCTTAAGAAAGGAACCAAGGATAACGGACTTCTACCTTCCCATCGAAACCCGTAATAATGCTCACCTAGGTGCCTACGATAAAAACGGATCAACAACTAATTAGCGATAAGCCCGCCGGTTTGCACATCACCTACCTGTAAAAAAAGCAGCATGCAGTCACGTAGACCAACGACGGCAACTAAATCACGCAGACAAGACGCAGCCACCTGACTATAAAAGAGACTGAATCAACGAATACTGACCAGAACGAAAAAGACACTGAGGATGGCATATCGCCGAAACCGGTTTGTCTACAAACCAAAAATGACAAGGAATGAAATTAGTGCCTTTAAAAAGCTCATATAAATATCAATAATCTATGTTAAAAGACATGCATGTATTTATACTTAAAATAACAAACTACATTATTTCAGCTTTCATACAAAATTTTCATGTAGATTGGTGATTTATTTATGGCGAAAAGCCAGTTTTAAATTTACAGCGAACTCCTTTTTGCAATTAGTTGTTTGTGCACTTTGTGACAGAAATGCACCTGCGGCGCTATTCTATAATAGTGTTACGTTATTTGAAAATTCTACTCTGAATATTTCAGGTTCG
>OZ016504.1:40636383-40690091 GCA_963966595.1 Physocephala rufipes
AGACTCGAAGTTCCTTCTTTGATCTGAATGCAATTCCATCGGTATTCCAAAGCGCGTGATCCAATTTTCCACAAAGACTTCAGCCATGGTTTTAGACTCCTGATTCGGTATAAAGTACACTTCTGGACACTTGCTGAAATAGTCCATCACCACCAGGACATACTTGTTACCGGAGTCACTGGTGGGGAATGGTCCGGCTATATCCATGGCAATGCGTTCAAATGGTGCGGCCGCATTATACTGCTGCAGTCTTCCTCGGCTTCTGGGTTTTAGACCCTTGGCTGCCATTCGGCAACCGCTTCTTGGCAATTAACCCAGTAAAACCCTCGTTTCACTCTTTCTAAAGTCTTTGTTACTCCAAAATGCCCGCCGCTTGGTCCGTTGTGGAATTCTTCCAGCACGGCTGCTATTCTATTCTTTGGCAGGACAGCCAGGTCACGAGTGCTTTTACCATCCTCACTTTCCCACGATCGATGTAGCACTCCATTTATCAGCTTTAGGCTACTTCATTGGACCCAATAAGCTTTGACCACAAGACTTTCCGACGCTATTTCCTCCTTGGTTGGTCGCTTTTTGAATTCCTTCACCTTTATTATCTTAACCAGGTCAGGATCATTAAGCTGGCTTTCTCTTAAAGCGCTGACTTCCCATTCGTCATCGGGTTGCGGGCTTGTTAATCGGACGTCGACTATGCCCTCATTCCAATGCACATGGGCGCCGAGATAAAGCATCAGCGTTTCCATGTTGTGGGCCTTTCCGATGCTGTATTTCACAGTCGTAGTTCTGCAACCTCTCAATCCAACGCGCTATCTGTCCTTCAGGATTCTTGAACTGGAGTAACCATCTGAGCGCTGCATGATCTGTCCTTAAGAGGAAATGCTGGCCATACAGGTACTTGTGGAAATGTTTCACATTCGACCACTGCCAAAAGTTCTCGCCAATGTAACGCAATAGTTTCTTTCTGGCTTCCCAAGAACTCTGCTATAGTACCCTATTACCTTTTCTTGACCGTCGATGCTCTGCGAAAGCACACCTCCTATTCCATGTGCACATCCGTGTCCAAAATAAATCTTTTGCCGGGAATGGGATAAGCCAATATTGGAGCCGTACAGAGCAATTTCTTTCATTTATGGAAGGCATCCTCTTCCTCCTTTCTCCACACAAATTTGCAATTTTTTTTAGTCAAATTGTGCAAACTCCTCGCAATGTTGGCAAATTCGGGCACAAATCGTCTGTAATAGCTACATAATCCAAGGAAGCCAATTTCTTACGGATTTTATGTTATCCTCCTCAGTGTGAATTCCTTCTGTAGTGATTCTATGGCCCAAAAACGTCACTTCCTTCTTGAACAGATTGAATTTCTTCGGATTCAGCCGCAACGAAGCCAAAGAAATCCTTTGGAATACTTCCTCCAGGTTTTTGAAATGGTCCTCGAAGATTTTTCCCATTACAATAATGTCCTCGAGATACACCAGACACGTCCTCCAATGAAGGCCTTTTAACACGCGTTTCATCAAACGCTCAAACGCGACTGGAGCGTTGCATAATCCAAAGGGCATCACAGGGAATTGCCACAAACCATCTCCGACGCTGAAAGCAATTTTCTCGCGATCGGCTTTTTCTGTTTCCACTTGCCAGTAGCCGCTCTGCAAGTCGAGCGTCGAAAAACATTTAGCGCCAGATAAAGTATCCAAGGTGTCGTCTAACCGCGGCAATGTGTAACTGTCCTTCTTGGTGGCATCGTTCAACTTCCGATAGTCGACACAAAACCGTGTGCTTCCGTCTTTCTTCTTGACCAGCACTACCGACGAACTCTATGGGCTTGTTGATGGCTCAATAACTCCGTCTCGTCACATTTCATCTATTATCTGGCCCGCTTTTTCTCGTTTGGCCAGTGGAAACGCTTTTTCTCGTGGCCATATATATATATATATATATATATATATATATATATATATATATATATATATATATATATATATATATATATATATATATATATATATATATATATATATATATATATATATATATATATATATATATATATATATATATATATATATATATATATTATATATATATATATATATATATATATATATATATAATATATATAATATATATATATATATATATATATATATATATATATATATATATATATATATATATATATATATATATATATATATATATAAATATATATATATATATATATATATATATATATATATATATATATATATATATATATATATATATATATATATATATATATATATATATATATATATATATAATATATATATATATATATATATATATATATATATATATATATATATATATATATATATATATATATATATATATATATATATATATATATATATATATATATATATATATATATATATATATATATATATATATATATATATATATATATATATATATATATATATATATATATATATATATATATATATATATATATATATATATATATATATATATATATATATATATATATATATATATATATATATATATATATATATATATATATATATATATATATATATATATATATATATATATATATATATATATATATATATATATATATATATATATATATATATATATATATATATATATATATATATATATATATATATATATATATATATATATATATATATATATATATATATATATATATATATATATATATATATATATATATATATATATATATATATATATATATATATATATATATATATATATATATATATATATATATATATATATATATATATATATATATATATATATATATATATATATATATATATATATATATATATATATATATATATATATATATATATATATATATATATATATATATATATATATATATATATATATATATATATATATATATATATATATATATATATATATATATATATATATATATATATATATATATATATATATATATATATATATATATATATATATATATATATATATATATATATATATATATATATATATATATATATATATATATATATATATATATATATATATATATATATATATATATATATATATATATATATATATATATATATATATATATATATATATATATATATATATATATATATATATATATATATATATATATATATATATATATATATATATATATATATATATATATATATATATATATATATATATATATATATATATATATATATATATATATATATATATATATATATATATATATATATATATATATATATATATATATATATATATATATATATATATATATATATATATATATATATATATATATATATATATATATATATATATATATATATATATATATATATATATATATATATATATATATATATATATATGGTCGTTTAGATAAATTTGGTCGTGGGCTCGTTTCCTGGCGCGGCTCAAAAGCGCAGTCGTTATACAAATTAATATAAACTTTTGCTCTATACAATCACAGATTGGTACAAATTTAGCTGGAATTTGGTACCTATTTGTTAGGAAACGAGTACTCGCGTCAACAGCAATAAAAACATGGCTTTGTGTATAGGAAGTTTGTATTTAATGAATCCATGGGCTGGTGGATACGGTAGAGCCTTCTACGGATTTAGAATAATTTTTTCATTAAATTTACTTCGTGATTGTTAACAAATAGTTGAGCGATGAATAAGAAGATAATTGTGCGGAAATTGAATATTTGTTTTGGTCTCCCTAGCTTTTAAAACACAATATTTGGTACTGAGTTCAGGGTAAATAGACGCCAAATCCCTTTTTCGGGTGGTGAATTGGGAGCGTGGTGAATCTCTAGTTCTACCTCTATACCGCTGATCTGGAGTGAACAATCAGCATAATGTTAAAATTGCACATGTTCCACATATTTCTGAAGGGTCTTCGGTGAAGGTACAAGTAGTCAACCCGTAACGAATAAGAAGATAATTGTGCGGAAATTGAATATTTGTTTTGGTCTCCCTAGCTTTTAAAACACAATATTTGGTACTGAGTTCAGGGTAAATAGACGCCAAATCCCTTTTTCGGGTGGTGAATTGGGAGCGTGGTGAATCTCTAGTTCTACCTCTATACCGCTGATCTGGAGTGAACAATCAGCATAATGTTAAAATTGCACATGTTCCACATATTTCTGAAGGGTCTTCGGTGAAGGTACAAGTAGTCAACCCGTAACGTAGCGGGACGTGCTGTGGAATACGTGGTAGTGATTAGTGAACACGTCAAAATAAAAACTGAGTTTCGGCAAATATTAACTGTCACAAATAGCTTACTGCACATTACCTCACCAGTGGCAGCCATCTCTGTAGCGATTTTCATCCATACCCGTCTTTTTATATCTACCAGTTTGTAGTGTTTGTTCCACATGTTATATAGGCATTCATTTGCCTCTATCAGTGAGATTAGTGTCTCGTCATCCATTTATGAATAAATTTATTCACATAATTCAATAATTCAAAATTCGAATTTGAATATCGTCTTTAGTTTTGCTATCTGCCATTTATTTGTTGTAAAATACGGTCGAGAAAACTAAAATGCTGTCTCGCTCTACCCCACATATTACGCATAGGAAGCATAAAGTGCATGGCTAGGTGTATGAAATGCTTTCGTAACTCGACGGAGGAAAAACAAATTTCAATAGGTCTCTACGCTCCGTCACGCTTCGTCACGATTTCTATAACCGTATACACTGTTCTCCATAAGATAGGTTGAGTTCTACAGCACGTCCCGCTACGTTACGGGTTGACTACTTGTACCTTAACTCTCTCTTTTCGGGTTTGTTTACAGAATACAGAAATTTTTCCCGACAGCAAAAGGGAAAGATTCTGTATATTTCTTATTCCGTTTACTGCTTTAATTTTTTTTAATTCATTTTCAACGAAAGCCATACCTTAGAATATATAAATGGGAGATATATAAGAAAAGCAGCAATGGAGATATAATAACAGGTTCTTTTTTAGTAATCCTCTAATTGAAAAAACATCGTTTAAGAAATCTTCACATTTGCATCTTTAGTACATTTGCTTCTTTTTTAACTTTCTCCACTGTAAAATTTGATATTAACCTACACGAATATATTAATATTAAGAAAGAATATTTTCTTAACTTTCTGTGCGTATTTTCTCATTTAAAGTACGTAGGGGTCTATAAGATATCGTATTTTCGCAATTTATATTCATTAAGAATAAACAACCTAACTCCAGACTACCTTAATTCAGACCTTAACAACATTACTATCTTAATCCAAACTTTATACAAACAACATTATATTTACGATAAATTTGTACTGTCTGAGGGTTGTTATTCTTGATGCGACCTTAGGCCGCCATGTATAAACACTTTTTATGTAAGCAACCCCGTATTCACGATAGAATTCTAATGACCAACCAACCTTATATAACCAACCTTGTGTTGACGATTATGAGGATTTTTACCCTTGTCACGGCCGTTAGCCGCCAAATATAAAAACTCTTTACATAATCAGCTTTATCTATACGATAGAATTCTACTAACTGAAAGTTGTTATCCTTGCCACTGCTGAATTATCATGTTTTATAGAGAAAAATTCGTTGATTATAATATTGTTGCACATTCCTCAATGTTGCCACGTCTAGGACGTGGCAAATTTTTGGCAAAATTTTTTTTCTAAATTCGTTTTCTCCTAAATTTCGGCATCGATTTTTACGAAAAAAGAAAGTTCGCAAATACGTTCTTTCTTAACATTCATATTTTTCTATGGGTCCATTGCGAGTTTTACAGAGAAAATAATTTTGTAAGTACAGAAAAAGGATTTAAAAAGTAAATGTGAAAATATGTTAATTATCTTCAGAAAAATATGTTATGAAATAAATTAAAGATATGGATAATATGTGACCACGGGTATTTTCGTCAAATGTTTCACTCCTACTGATAATAATATATTTTAAATATTATTGGGCCAAATCTCCTAAACGGTATGTGGGAGGAGTACAATTGTGGTGCTGTTGAAATCTGCATCAATAATCACAATTTTGGAGCAGGAGTAGGGTACTTGTGCTATTAGTATATGTTCAGAATATGGATCCAAGGCCTTTTTAATGAAATTTTTTATGCTGTTATTTTTCGCCGTTAGAAATGTGAAAAGCGGAAAATTTTGTTGGTGAAGTCCATCATTTTGGATTTACGAGGACTTAAACATTAAATAAACACAACGTTATATCTGAACGAATCGAGATATCATGCCGACAAATATTCCATTTCAAAAGTATTTCCATAGACCAGCTTTAATATTGTTTACACCAAAAAATGCCCGTTTTCAGATCTAGGGCAACACCGGCGGCCCACGCCATGCCTCGCCATTTTGCGAGGACGACATTTTTTTTATTCTTTCAGTTCTCTTTGAATGCTTATCGCAGCCACTCCACACGGACGAGCCGAGAGTATTCGATACGGAAATTAATCGAATTGTGTTAATTGAATAATACCAAGTGTGATCGTGAAACATCGGTCGAGTGAATGGAATTGAGTTGCTTGTGAGCGAAGTACTATAGTTGATTTTCTTAAATATTTGGACTGTGAGATCCGATTTAAGTCCAAATTAAATTCCAAATTACGGCTACGCGTAGGAATTGCAAACGCTGCTATTTATAACATCATCGGAGTTATTCTATCACAGTGAATCACCACAGGATACCAGGATACCCATCAAACCACACGGACAATTATCCAGGTAAGTTTATGTTCCCGACGGAACAATCAATTTAAATAGAAAGAGGAGTAAACTCGAGATTTTCAATCCGGTTGGTTAACCGGATTGAATTATTCCGTTCGGCGACGATACCGCGCAAACATTTGGTCCTTCGAGCCGGATCCTGGCCGTAACTCGACCGCGTGATCGATTCCCTCCTCTTTCTAGGTTGGTGTTCCGTTAACGTTTCGAAAAAAAAAAATATATATATATATAAAAATAACATAAAATATATATATATCTACATCTACATCTATATTTAAGTGTTTGATTTCGGTATTGGGGTGAGGCAACTGCGTAACAGTTGCCGTCAAAAAATCCTAGCTCGGTCCGGTATTGTGCCCCCACTCCCGTTTACCTACGAAAGATTTGAATTGCGAGACTGTACGAATCAATCCCGAAAAATCACGCCATTTTAAAAAGCCGTTACGGAAGTTTGCAAGTGCATATTCCGTTGCACTTGCAAATTTTACCTCACTTGCACGTTTGTATGTAAAACAATTTACGCGTTTTTCGGAAAAAGTCTATTTTCTCGTTGCCCAGTGAATTCTCCGGATTTACGAACCAATTCAACTGGTGCCCCATCTCAATTAATTCGATTCCGTCGAATTTAATTACAACTTTTGGAATTTTTGGAAATTTTTACCTCTCGGTATCAATTTACGCGTTTTTCGGAAAAAGTCTATTTTCTCGTTGCCCAGTGAATTCTCCGGATTGACGATCCGATTCAACTGGTGCCCCATCTCAATTAATTCGATTCCGTCGAATTTAATTACAACTTTTGGAATTTTTGGAAATTTTTACCTCTCGGTATCAATTTACGCGTTTTTCGGAAAAAGTCTATTTTCTCGTTGCCCAGTGAATTCTCCGGATTGACGATCCGATTCAACTGGTGCCCCATCTCAATTAATTCGATTCCGTCGAATTTAATTACAACTTTTGGAATTTTTGGACATTTTTACCTCTCGGTATCAATTTACGCGTTTTTCGGAAAAAGTCTATTTTCTCGTTGCCCAGTGAATTCTCCGGATTTACGAACCGATTCAACTGGAGCCCCATCTCAAGCAGTTCGATTCCGTCGAATTTATTGCAAACTTTGCAATTTGACTTATCAGAATGGACCCTATCACCCGGTTCAACAATGCGTGCGAGACACTGGAAGAATTTGAAGTAGAATTTCTCCACATCCCCGAAGCAGAGCATCGTGAATACACTTTGAGCACCCATTTGGAGGAGCTCAAAGTCGTGTGGGGCGACGTTAAAACCTCATACACCGCTGCGTTAGAATGCTTATTGTCGTCTCCCCATTCATCGACCGAGAAAGCTGAGGCGTCACCAGAACTTATTGCCGTCAAAGCACAATATCGACGATGTTATCACATCTACGTCCGCTTCGCCAGCCGCATCAATGAGCGCCAACGCTCGCTTGTCGGACCGACCACACCAGCCCTGTCTATCTCTACGGCCACCGAACATGAACCCCCCACGCGACACCATATCGCGCTGCCACCATGTGATACGGATATCTTCCGTGGTGATTACAAATCGTGGCCTACATTCCGGGATATGTTTTCTGCCATTTATATCCGGAATACCCGATTGGCTCCGGTGGAGAAGCTGTTTCATCTGCTGCAAAAAACACAAGGTGAGGCCAAGGAGATCGTGCAAAAGTCTCCTTTAACCGACAAGGGATTCGATGAGGCATGGAAGAACTTGAGGGAGCGTTTCGAGAATAAGCGGATTCTGGTCAACACGCAACTCAGGATACTTTTCAATCTGAGCCCCGTCGTAAAGGAGTCTGGAGCCGAAATAAAAAGAATACAGCGAGAAATCAACAATTGTCTCTCAGCGCTCCAGCATTTTGACGTCGACATAAATAGTTGGGATGCCATTATTGTGCATCTCTGCTCGTCACGGCTTCCGGTCAATACTCTCGCTCTGTGGGAACAATCCTTGACGGAGAAGCACGAAATCCCTAGGTGGAAAGATATGGATACATTCCTAACTCATCGTTTTCAAACGCTTGAAACGGTGGACGACATTCGTCGCTCGCCCGTCGCCACACGTCGAGCCCCCCAAACCATTGATCGCGTCTCCAAACCCACCAAGCCGGTACACACCTACCAGGCTCATGTATCATCCATGACCTGCAAATTATGTCCCGGCCAACAGCATCCTGTACGAAGGTGCCCCCGTTTTTTGACAATGACGATAGACAAACGGTTAGCATTCGTGAAGAAACATACGTTGTGCTTGAATTGCTTCGCTCACTCACATCTTTTAAAAGAATGTAAGAGTTCTTTCAATTGTGGCTCGTGTAATCGGAGGCACAACACACTCTTACATCGCGAGGCGGCTTCCGCCTCCCAATCTCCCACCCGGTCGAAAACTCCTCCACATACCTCGCGCCCTGTTTCTACACCGACTCGTCGCACACCTGAACTACCATCAACATCTAATAAGGCACTAGGGATCGGTAACACCACGCTCTCACACACCGCACATATACAGTCCACTACAAAAAGAGAACAAAAGATGTCAAACCATCATGTTGTCCCAACCAGTCAGGTGCTGCTAGCGACGGCAATGATCCATGTCGTCCATCATGGAGATTCATTTTCCGTTCGCGCTCTGGTAGATCCCGGCTCCGAAGCCACTTTCCTCTCTGAAAGACTTCAAAGGAGATTACACATCCCGACCCGAACGATTCAAGCTAAAGTGGCTGGTATAAATAAAACTGTCACCGCGCTTGTGAACAAGTTTTGCACGCTTCAACTAGGATCACCGAGAGTTCCATTGATTAGCATTACGGTGGAGGCTCTGGTTTTGCCGAAACTAACGGGAAATCTCCCGGTGTGTAACATCGAGCGAGGTTTATTAAGTTCGCTCCCCGATCTTCCATTAGCCGATGCCAACTTCCACACGAGTGGACCAATTGACATCCTCATCGGTGCGGATGTATACCCGAAAATCCTGCTTGATGGAATCCAACGGAATGTGTTAGGATCACTCTTAGCCCAGGAAACCATTTTCGGCTGGATTCTAACCGGCCCCCTTTCCCAGAAGCAATATTGTCCTAGACACCCAACTCGTGTTTCATATTTTAATGAAGTGGCGATGGATCGTCAAATTACCAGGTTCTGGGAATTGGAAGATATTCCGCATAAAAAACCCCTAAGTCCGTCCGAGAGATATTGTGAAGAACATTATGAACGCACCACCCGTCGTCAGGAAGACGGGCGGTACATCGTATCTCTTCCCTTCAAGGAAGACTTCCCTCACCAATCCAGGTTAGGCTCCTCTCGCGACATAGCGGCAAAACAATACCTCCGAAACGAGGCTAAACTATTAAAGACACCCGAAAGTAAGCAACTATACGATTCGGTACTCAAAGAGTATTTACAGTTGAATCATATGGTTGCTATATCACGTCAAACCTTTTCCCCGTTTCCAAGGTCAGATCATTTCTACCTTCCCCACCACGCTGTCATAAAACCCGATAGCACCACCACCAAAGTGCGCGTGGTTTTCAATGCTTCATGTCCGACCACTAATGGTACTAGTTTAAATGACGTGTTGTATCCCGGTCCGGCGTTACAAGCCGATCTTAATTTGCTATTGATGAAGTGGCGACTTTATAAGTATGTTTTCAACGGTGACATTGAGAAAATGTACCGACAAATAATTGTTGTCCCCGAACATGCGAAATATCAACGCATTATCTTCCGAAATTCTCCTGACAATGCTATACAGGATTTCGAGTTGCGCACTGTCACCTTCGGTGTCAATTGCGCCCCTTATTTGGCCATTCGTACTCTTCATCATCTAGCTGACGAAGTCCGTGACCGGCTCCCTTTAGCTTCGCATGTGCTAACTAAGTTGATGTATGTAGATGATGCTCTAGCAGGGGCTCATGATGTGGAAACTGCCATAGAAACCCGTCAGCAAGTGATGGCCGCCTTGGCAACAGCCGGTTTCCACCTTCGGAAGTGGACGGCTAACCATCCTAAGCTCCTGAAAGGAATCCCAGCCGATGATCTCCTTAAAAAGGACTTCTTAGAATTTGAGGACACAAGCACGGCCAAAACTCTCGGCATTCGTTGGAATGCCAAACTAGACAATTTTCAACTTGCCGTTGAACCCATAGAAGTTCAAGAGAACTACACGAAACGGCAAGTACTTTCTGCCATCGCCCGTATCTTCGACCCCGCGGGCTGGCTAGCCCCCGTGGTCATTGTTGCCAAAACCATCATGCAGACTATATGGTTAGATGCGACAGGGTGGGACGAACCCTTGAATTCAGACACTCTTGTGCTCTGGCTGACATTTGCCAAAGCATACCCCCAAATTAATGAAGTGCGACTCCCTCGGTGGGTGCACTTCACCCCAAAATGCAAGGTAGAATTACATGCCTTCTGCGACGCTTCTGAAAAGGCATATGCTGGTGCAGTATACCTTAGAATTGTCACTAATCGCCAAATAAATATTTCGCTGCTCTATGCGAAAACAAAGGTGGCTCCCATAAAAACTATTTCCGTTCCAAGGCTGGAGTTGTGTGGCGCCGTGTTAATAGCTGAGATGATTAAAGCCTTGTTGCCACATCTCGAGCTACCCTGTTTCGATCTGTACTGTTGGACTGACTCGATGATCGTTTTGTCCTGGTTAAGACGACCCCCCTGCACATGGACTACATTCGTGGCGAACCGGGTTGCAAAGATTGTGGAAATCATTGACACTGATCGATGGTTTCATGTATCGTCAGCCGACAACCCCGCAGATCTTGCAACCCGAGGCCTGTTACCATCCGAACTAAACGCTGCCTCAATATGGTGGCACGGTCCGCAATGGTTGATGCGTCCGCAGCAGCAATGGCCCTTAAGTTTTGGCCCTGTAATCAACGATACCGACCTGGAGGCGAAACCAATCAAAGCCATGACGACTCACCTTAGGCCCCATGACGACCCGTTGGAGCGGTTTTCAACCCTCCCAAAAGCGCTTCGTGTTATATCTTACGTATTCCGATTTCTAGATCGGACCCACCCACGTCTTCGCTCCACGTTTAACCGAATGACCCATTGTATTGAGACTGATGAGATACAACGCGTTCAACTGCGCCTCATCCAACTAGCGCAACAGGCTCACTATCACAAGGAGTACAGCTCCCTTGTTAGGAATGAATGTTTAAGCAACAAAAGTGCAATCTTATCTCTTAATCCATTCCGTCATGAAGATGGCGCCTTGCGTGTTGGCGGGCGTTTGGCTAGGTGTACTTCCTTGCCCTTTAATGAACGGCACCCAATCATACTGCCGTACAAGGCGCACTTTACCAAATTACTGGTGCGATTTATTCACCAAATCTCATTGCATGGCGGCAACCAACTCATGCTGCGGTTGATTCGCGTGCAGTTTTGGATCCCTAAAGCGAAAAACCTCGTAAAAACCACGATTCACCAGTGCAAGTCTTGCGTGATCCAACGACACAAACAACGAACACAGATAATGGCATCGCTACCTTCCGAACGTGTAACTATCACCCGACCATTCGCTGCTACTGGCCTCGATTTCACCGGGCCTTTTGACATAAAGAATTACACCGGACGGGCATGCCTCATCACCAAGGGATATGTTTGCGTCTTTGTGTGCTTCGCGACAAAGGCAATCCATCTCGAAGCGGTGAGCGACCTCACAACTCCCGCGTTCCTCGCCGCGTTTTCTCGCTTTGTGGCCCGACGAGGCTGCCCCGCAGACTTATACTCCGACAACGGCACTAATTTTGTCGGCGCGTCGAAAGCTCTAACCCAGGAAATGAAAATGTTCCTGAAGCAAAGTGAACATCTCGTTGGTATCCATTTTGCTCATCAAGCGATTAAGTGGCATTTTATCCCGGCTGGCGCTCCTCATATGGGTGGTCTGTGGGAGGCTGGCGTCAAAAGTTTTAAAGCTCATCTGAAAAGGCACACTAGCCAAAATCGGTTCACATTTGAAGAATTCTCGACTATTTTGCATCGCATTGAAGCGTGCTTGAACTCTCGCCCGCTCTCTCCCATGTCTGAAGATCCTAACGATCTTCAACCCTTAACTCCCGGTCACTTTTTGATCGGTGCCCCACTTTTGGCGCCCGCTGAGCCCCAAATATTTGATCAACCCATTAAGATTATCAATAGATGGCAAAAGATTAAAGCCATCTCCCAACAATTTTGTCAACGTTGGAAGACAGAATATCTCAGCGAATTGCAAAGGCGCCAGAAGTGGAAGCATCCCGAAAGAGAGGTCGCATTAAACGACCTAGTAGTCATTCGAGAAGATAATTCTCCTCCTAATTTATGGCGTTTAGGTCGCGTGACTCAGGTCTTCAAAGGCACTGATAACCATGTACGGGTGGCCAATATCCGGACCGAACGCGGGAGTATCACCAGACCAATTACCAAGCTGGTTATACTGCCCGCCTAATATTTCCCTATACTAATCTTTTTTTTTCTCCATTTCAGGATCCATGGACAATTTCACGCCGGAAAGCACTCCACCCCGTGAAATGGAGGTTCAATGCCACCACGCCCAGATCGTCCGGTATCTGGAATTGGACTCGTGGCCGATGCAGACCCCACAGGACGTTCCGCTTGTCCCAGCTCATCGCGAGAGAAGTGCTCCACAGGACGGAAAGCGGATCTCATCGCCCATCCGGGCCCCGTCTCCATCCCCAGCAAAGGAAGTTGCGGAACCGAATCCGTCACCCACACCACAATTTCACGTGACTATTCCGGGTCGTATGAAGTCCCCTACGCGGTCCCCACACTTGTCCCCGACATCAGTTGTCCGCAGTCCTAGCAGCATCCAACCGTCTCCTGTGTGGACCCCATTTAGTGAAGGGGAATTGTCCCTTCACGCTAGTCCGTCCGCACCCAGCGCAACCACTCCTCCTCGCGGGACAGGTCCGGTTTGGAAGCAATTCCCTCCGGAAGTCTGCCATCCCGCGTGGATTAAATCCACCCGTGGAGGGGCGGTCCCCAATGTCCGATCCGCGCACCGGGCAGGAGCCATGAGACGGCTCCCGCGTAATGACCCTCACACCAGTAGTCGGCAGCGGTGCAGACTATGTTCGGAGGTACATGCTCTGCGCGTTTGCCCGGCTTTTTTAAAGCAATCTTGCGAGCAGAGGTGGGTAACGGTTGAGAGACACCATTTTTGCACCAACTGTCTGGCGTTCTCTCACTCTCTTGCGAGATGTACCAGCCCGCTTCGGTGCCGTGAGTGTCACCGACAGCACCACATGCTGCTACATCGTCCGCCATCCCAGTCGTCCGGTCCGGTCTCCAAGACCACAAAAGTCCGCTCCGACCCGTACTCTAAGGAACGGCGTTCCCAGGCACGTCGTCCTCCTGCATCCGCGCCCTCCGGTCCCCGTCCCGACGGTGGACCGAAAGCTGACCCTATTACTGTCCGTCCGTCCCGTCCTCCGCCGGATCTGGGCAGCTTTGCTGCCCATTTTCAACGGTCGATCATTCTGCGGCCCACCGCCCTGATCAAGATTCGATCAAGGGATGGGCTCCAAGAAGTCCGAGCCCTACTTGATTCCGGGTGTATCATGTCGGAGATCTCCCGGGATCTGGTTCAGAAACTGAACCTAACCCCTCGTCTCATGGGATTGGATCCGGTAGTGTTCATCACTATGGAGCCGACTGACGATGCGTCGGAACGGATCCAATTCCATGCGGTTGTCACAGGTTGGCAGCTTGTGACCCCTACCTCCGCGCTCCCCGCCAGTTTGCGAGACGGATACCTTAACATCCGCCTTGCCGACCCCAAATTTTACGAACCCCATGTGGTTCGTCTCAGACTAGGGATGGATGTGATCTCGCGTCTATATAGACCGGGATACCTCCCCCATCTACCCGGGCAGCCCTATGCCCAGAACGCGGTGTGTGGGTGGTTGCTTTCGGGAAATATTGTCCCCTAAATTCCCGATCCCATTCCAATCCTTTCCCTCTTTCCTTACATGATCTCCCCTCACGAATGGAGACCATGTCGTTCATCGTCCTTGCACGATCTCCCCTCACGAATGGAGATCCTGCGTTCCTTCCGAGTTGATCTCCCCTCTCGATAGGAGATCAGCTCATTCATTTAGGTGATGATCTTCCCTCTCGAGTGAAGATCATCCAACATGTTTGGCTTGGTCATGATCTTCCCTTTCGACTGAAGATCATGACATTGATTTCGCCGTTACCGTCCCCCCCTACGATTGGGGACCACGGCCCCTTGGCATGCCCGTCCACTGAGCGCACGGTTGCAGTCCTGCAAGGCGGGCGGCATGTTTACACCAAAAAATGCCCGTTTTCAGATCTAGGGCAACACCGGCGGCCCACGCCATGCCTCGCCATTTTGCGAGGACGACATTTTTTTTATTCTTTCAGTTCTCTTTGAATGCTTATCGCAGCCACTCCACACGGACGAGCCGAGAGTATTCGATACGGAAATTAATCGAATTGTGTTAATTGAATAATACCAAGTGTGATCGTGAAACATCGGTCGAGTGAATGGAATTGAGTTGCTTGTGAGCGAAGTACTATAGTTGATTTTCTTAAATATTTGGACTGTGAGATCCGATTTAAGTCCAAATTAAATTCCAAATTACGGCTACGCGTAGGAATTGCAAACGCTGCTATTTATAACATCATCGGAGTTATTCTATCACAGTGAATCACCACAGGATACCAGGATACCCATCAAACCACACGGACAATTATCCAGGTAAGTTTATGTTCCCGACGGAACAATCAATTTAAATAGAAAGAGGAGTAAACTCGAGATTTTCAATCCGGTTGGTTAACCGGATTGAATTATTCCGTTCGGCGACGATACCGCGCAAACAAATATAAATACCACTTTGTGCATATCACTGACGTTAAAGAGTTATTTCACTTTTTGTAAAAATATGCACAATTTTTATAAAAAACTTTTTTTCCTCCTAAACGAATACACTAAGGTACCAAAAAATTCCTTTTCTAGACAGAATTCTTCTCTAGACTTTTCTATGTACCTTTGAAATGGTATGTCTCCTGGCATGATATATCGATTGTTTACAGAGATATAACCACGAGTTTATTGAATGTTTATGCGTTTCTAAATCCAAAATGGCTGATTCCGCAACGACATTTTTGATTTTCACGTCTCTAAAGATGTAGAATAACGATCAAACAAATTTATTAAAACGAGCGAGGACCTCTATTCTGAACTTGTTTCCTGATATGTGAATAATCATACAAATTGTACGTAAGCGGCCCTAAATCCGCGATATTTCTTATTGCTAAGTTCATGCACGTCATTCTTTTAATTGGAATATGTAGTTTCTGAACTTTTTTCATTAAGAAGTAATTTGTTTGATTTTCCTTTTTCGCGTGGAGTTCGCGTGGCTATTTGTCCCGAATTCAAAGTAAAATATTAATGCGAGAAGCAAATAAGGGAAGGAAGTTGTGTTTTTTTAGTTGCTGTCGGTAGCTTTCTATAGAACTGGGAATATATAGAATTGACGCAAAAAGGAATTATTGAAAATTTATGTGAAGCATAAGAAATAATTAATTAAAGTAAATATATCTTCTAGCATTAAAATTACAAGATGATATGCATTTGTTTAATCGATCACGGTTGCATAGACAAATAAAACTTTATTAATTCATCTACGTAAATTTATGTTAATTTGTTGGTTTTGGAAAGACTGCAAAATAATATTGCATGAGCAATAAAATAGAACTAATCTAAGAAACAGTCATAAAACGGGACAATGGAAATTGAGCCAGATCAGTCTGTAGAAGCAATGGACACACAGGAAGTCGAGATAGTATCCAGCGATTTATCTCAGCAACAAAATATAAATATTGATAGCACCACCATGAAGAAACTACAGTTGCATTCTAACGAGAATGGCAACTTAAATACAGCGGCAATAGCGCCTGCAGATAGCACATCCACTTTTGCGAATGAGCAAGAAATGATGTCTGTCGACCCCAAAGATGATCAGTTTCGTTCTGAAGCGACATTTTCGTATACGGTGGAAGATATTTTGCAACTGAAAACGCAGCAACTTTCGCCCCCAAAGTATGTGCGTATGTTGCCATGGAAAATCATGGTTATTCCAAATGATCGTGCGCTTGGTTTCTTCCTCCAATGTAACGGCGAAAATGAATCTGCTACTTGGTCCTGCAATGCAATTGCGGAACTGCGCTTAAAGAGCTTTAAGCCAGATACGACACCCTTTAGCAGAGCAAAGATTAAGCATTTATTTTATTCAAAGGAAAATGATTACGGTTACTCAAATTTTATTACATGGCCAGAGCTTAAAGACCCCGAAAAGGGTTATATTCAGAATGGGAAGATTGTCCTGGAAGTGCATGTAATCGCAGATGCTCCGCATGGTGTTCTTTGGGATTCCAAAAAACATACCGGCTACGTAGGACTTAAGAATCAAGGAGCCACATGCTATATGAACTCACTGCTCCAAACTTTATATTTCACTAATCAACTGCGCAGAGCTGTATATAAAATTCCCACAGAAGCAGATGACAGCACAAAATCTGTGGGTTTATCTTTGCAGCGTGTTTTCCATGAGCTGCAGTTTGGGGATCGTCCTGTTGGTACAAAAAAGTTAACAAAGAGTTTTGGCTGGGAAACTTTAGACTCATTTATGCAACATGACGTGCAAGAATTTTTACGTGTACTGTTGGATAAGCTCGAATCTAAAATGAAAGGAACATGCCTGGAGGGTACTATTCCAGGTCTTTTCGAAGGCAAAATGTCTTCATACATTAAATGCAAAAATGTTGACTATAATAGTACACGTTACGAAACCTTCTATGACATTCAACTCAACATCAAAGATAAAAAGACTATCTATGATTCGTTTCATGACTATATCGAGTCAGAGACTTTAGAAGGCGACAACAAGTATGATGCTGGGGTTCATGGTTTACAAGTAAGTTCAGAATGTATGAGAACGGTTTATGATTATGTCTTCATTTAACAATATTTTCGTGAAATCCATTTAATTGAAATTGATTAACGGTCGAATTTAAAAAAAATTAAGCGATGAAGATTATAATCATCAAACAGATTATTTCTAACTTCAGAGGTGCTAAAACGCCTCATCTTGCCGAGTTTCTTGGCAGCTAAATAATCCACATCTCAATTTAGAAACAACTAACACCCTGCAAACGATCCATAAATAGCGTGGCCTGTTGGATATAGACAAACGGGAAACGATAGAATCTATATTCCGTTTTTTATTAATAGGCCACCCATACATTCCTTAAGATTGATCATGCTATATCAGTTCTCTAAAATAATTATTCGTATATTCATATTAGCTATTTTTATTTCGACATGGCCTCAAAATATTCTAAAGTTCTTGCAGTTTAGGAATGGATTTTAGTTTAAACAAAATTTGCTGCAAATGATCAATAATGCAATAATGCAAATAATAAGTTGCATGACGAATGTATTCTATTCTTCGTAACATCAAATTTTACAATTTGTTCGTGGCGAACATCTTCGTCATATGAAGTTCACTGCCAAAGATCTTTAGCGAATTTTTCTCGTTTGATTATACCACAATTTACATAGACTGTAGTTCCTCAACTTCATATATATTCTAAGGATCTCCATTTTCGTTTTCTTATTTTATAATTTTAAATATATTTAAAAACTACACCATTTCCAATTGTAAATGAGAGTGGGTCAATTGTAAATGATAATAGTTGAATTGAGAATGGAATTTTCGATTTGAAAATGAGAACAGATAAATTGAAAATGATATTTTTCTTTTGAAAATGAGAATAGGTAAATTTAAAATGAGATTTTCGATTTGAAAATAAGAATAGAACAAATATAAATGAGAATATTTTATTTTGAAATATAAGTCGGTTTAATATTGTAATCCCCAAATTATTGTATTTAATTAAAACAAATCATAACAATTTAATAATATAATATATATGTAAGTAAATATTTATAACTCACCTATAACTATGTATAATATAACCAAGGTATAACTATGTACATATCATACAAAGACATATATCATATGTCTTTCTTATATATAATTATACTATATATTTATATTTAAATTATAATATTTACATTTATAATAAATTTCATTACTTAGTCAATATTTGAAACTATCCCGTCGTGGTAACTATGCACGGTCTCATAAGTTACGTATTTTATTACTGGCACAGAAAGAAATTTGAGAAGGCCCAATCAATTTGTGTTCTTCCTTTTGTAGTACCATCGGTACACCCCCATATTGAACGCAATCCTTCCTTTACTAGTGAGTCTTCCATACTGGGTTTGGTTTCTTAGCAGCATATATTAAAATCGCCGATTATTATTAGTTTATCAACATGTATTCTTCCATTAAAAACCCGCAAATCCTTCATTACATTACAAACCATTAACCAAAGTTAACATTCTGGAGAAAAGGAATTTCTCTAAAGAACAATAAATAAAAAACCCGCCTATAATGACAAAGAATATTGCTGCCAAATTTATATAGTCGGTCGGACCACGCCTATTTTTTAGAAAATATTTCCAACTGAGATGCTGGACTTGGATACATACATTCACTTTCAGACTCACAACGCAAGATGAGAAATTGATGTATAAACACGAATTAATTAATATTCGCTACTACAAAAGTAGGCGTGGCAGTTGTTTAATGACAATATCTCTATGTTTACGTTTGTAGCCACGATTTTGGTTCCAGTAGGTGGAACACGCCCATTTTCTGATTATAATTTAAAATCCGGTAGTAGATTCGGATATATGACTTCACATTCAAGTTCGTATTCAGAGCTGAGAAATTGAGCTCTAATCACGATTTAATTCACATTAGATACCAAAAGTATTTGTGGCAGCTGTCCAATTTCGCACATTTCCAATACCAGCCAGCCTATCCTAACAGGAAATATTCATTCAATTTCGTGATGATAGCTTTTTTCGTTTCCTTTACAATTGTGATTTCCACAGATAGACAGATGGACGGACAGGACGGATCGACTCAGGAGATCATTCTGGGCCAGAATATATATACTTTTCTATATCTGTTGTAGCTCCTTCACTGTGTTACAAGCTTGGTATCAAATTTTATATATCCTGTTTTCCCTTTTCTTAAAAGGGTACAGGATATAATAAATAAATTTTAACTTTATAAGTTTAATAACAGAATTCATTATTTAAAGGTAAACATGAAAAATGTTTATCAAGAACATGTGTGAAAAATTATATGTATATCACACAAAATACAATTTTAATTTAAAAAAGAAAACAGCAAATTCTCTTATCAAGGGTAATTGCTTCAATAATAATAAAGCATTTCGACCACTTCATGTAGGTTTTATTGTAACCAATACCCGTCCCTAATGCGTATATAAATTGCCATTCTTGAAAATAACGAATGATTTGTTAATTTTGCAGGAAGCGAGTAAGGGGGTTATTTTCACCGCATTCCCACCTGTCCTACATTTACATTTAATGCGCTTCCAATATGATCCCATCACTGACAGCTCGATTAAATACAATGATCGTTTTGAATTTTATGAGCACATTAATCTGGACCCATTTCTGGCTGATCCTGAAAAAACACCAGCCGATTATATACTTCATGCTGTTTTAGTTCATTCAGGAGACAATCATGGTGGTCATTATGTAGTATTTATTAACCCCAAAGCCGACGGTAAATGGTACAAGTTCGATGATGACGTTGTCTCAAGTTGTCGCAAAGTTGAAGCTATAGAACAGAATTATGGAGGCATGGATGAAGAAATTTCATTTCATGCCAAATGCAGTAACGCCTATATGTTGGTTTACATACGTAAGTCCGAATTGGAACGTGTACTAAGCGATATACCGGAGAATGAGATTCCAAGCGAGCTCGTGGAACGTCTTGATCTGGAAAAACGTATCGAAATGGCTCGCCGAAAGGAACGAAGTGAAGCTAATTTATATGTATCAATCCATGTGATACTAGAAGAATATTTCGAGATGCAGCAAAAGAGAAGACTTTTTGATCTGGACAAGGTTCATCCGCGTTTATTTAAATTAAAGCAAACTCAAACTATCGGAGAAATGATTGAAGCATTTGTGAAAACCTTTTGCGTTTCGAGAGAGCGTATGCGCTTATGGGTTATGTATGCCGCGCAGTCTCAAAAATTCTTGTACTTCGATTATCATCAAGAACTTTCACACACGATTGAACAAATTGCAACAACCCAAAAGCCGTGGGTGATTTTTTTAGAACTAGCTCACCCGGATCTTCCAGGCCGCTCTTTACCACCATTCGACGCTAAACGAGAAGTTCTTATCTTTTTAAAATATTATGATGCGTGTAATAAGCGACTTAACTATTTGGGCTGTTCTCAACAAGAATTAAGTCGTCATCTGAGCGATATCATAGTCGAAGTGAATAACCATTTGGGATTTGATATCGATACGGAGCTGACAGTTTTCGACGAATGTACTGATAAAAAAATAAGTAATCTCAATGAACCTTTAGAAAAGGTTCTTACCCTCCTACAGGATGAATTACAAGGATATATTCTTATTTTTGAAAGGGAGCACGTTGGCATAAAACTAGATTTGCCTACAGTTGAGGATTACTTCTTGGATTTAGTCTATCGGGTGGAAATTACTTTCTGCGACAAATGCAATCCAAACGAACCGGAAATAGTACTTGAACTGTCGAATAGATACACTTACGATCAAATGGCCCAAGCAGTAGCTGAACGACTAAACACCGATCCCAATAAACTGCAATTCTTTATGTGTGCCAGTAGTTACAAAGAATCGCCCGGTAACCCAATACCTTATACTTATAAAGTAAGTTTTACGAATATATATTTATATCATATCATACGATATATGATTATGATTTAATTTCATTCCGATATATTTTTCAGGGCACTGTTAAAGACTTGAATTCTAGCAAACCCAAGAAAATATTTTATCAGAGATTATCGTTGAGTATTCATGAGCTTGACAATAAAAAGCAGTTTAAATGCGTGTGGGTTTCTAACGATCTGAAGGAAGAAAAAGAGCTTGTTCTTTATCCAAATAAAAATGAAAACGTTAAGGGATTGCTTGAGGAAGCTGCTAAAAAAATTCAATTTTCAGAGAACAGCCGAAAGAAATTAAGACTCCTTAAAGTTAGCAATCACAAAATCATAGCAATATATAAAGAAGATACACCTCTTGATTCTCTTCAAAAATCGAATGAAAATGTAAACACCCAAAGTGCACAAAAAACGTATCGCATTGAAGAAGTTCTACCAGAAGATGCACAACTGGCTGAGAACGAAATGCTTATTCCGGTGGCCCATTATAGCAAAGAAAATTACAATTCGTTCGGAGTACCGTTCTTGATTAAAGCGAAAAATGATGAGCCTTACGGCCTCCTTAAACAGCGCATACAAAAAAAACTAAATGTACCAGACAAAGAATGGGAGAACTACAAATTCGCCGTCGTCTCCGCTGGCCACACTTACAATATTAACGATAACAGCCCCGTAGATTTGGAACACTATCGTGTGCCGACTAACCAAACGGGAAATCATTTATCATTTTTCGGATTAGATCACATTAACAAATCGCGAAAACGCACTTCACTAAATTTTTCTGAGAAAGCGATTAAGATTTACAACTGAGGGACTAAATAATGTTCCTCCCAAGGGTGCGAGTACTGCGTATATTATTTATAAAAATTATCTGTACATGTTTAAGCTGTCCTTATATTCTTATTAAAGAATCTTAAATTAAATGAAGGAACAAAAAACGCTAACAAAATCAGATTCTTTCGAGGGTTTAGGTCGATGAAAAAAATTTAATCGTTCTGGTTCTGTCTCTTCGAATGTTCTGGTAGTGATTAATGAGTTCATTTTCAATGATGTTTACAGAGGCCTTTTATTTTTCTTGTCAAAACGGCAGGATTGTAACATCTGTCTGTAGAGTACTCCGATAACGATAATCGCAGCGTCAAACACAAAAATATATATTCGAGTTCCAAGACCATTCGACTTTGTATCTCAAAGTTTGAATTGTGAAGTAAATTTATTTCAATTGTTAATAAAATTGTACCATCAAAATTGTACCAGGGTTTATTTCAATTCCCTTTGAAATGAGAAATGAGTTCAGTATATCTCTGAACAATGCTATTTTTCTTTTTTATATCTTGTAATAAAAAGTCTTATTGTTACTGTCTTACTATAATAAGAATAAAAGAGGCAGAAAAGGCATTCCGCCGTTCAGAAATTTCTTCGTTTAATTATTTCAGGCCTCCAATTCACTGGATGGGATTCTTCCGTTGCTTCTTTATCTTCTTTGTAGATCTTGATAGTTTTGTCCGCTTCTGAAGTGATTAAACGAAAGCCGGATTGATCAAAAGACATGGCGAATATGCCGGCCTCACTATCCATGGAGCCCGGTTGCACTGGCGCCTGAAATCTCTGAAAATTGTACCCAGTTCGCCAGTCCCAAAAAAACATTGTTCCATTATCCCCGCCGGACACCAAAACATTATCAGCATTTACAGCCATACAGTTTACAATCGCGTTATGTCCTGAGATATTCTGAACGAAGTTACCCTCTGGGAATCGCCACTGCTTGATATTATCTGGAGAAGCTGATCCAAACATGTATAAAGTAGGATGCAACACAATACTGCGAACAGACTTTTTGTGATTGGTCAAAGTGCAAATACTCTTCCCTGCCGCCAGATCCCAAAGTCGAATAGTGGAATCGTGAGATCCAGTTATAATTTGAGGATTAGAAGCCTGTGCTACAATGCAGGCAACTGTATTCGTATGGCCCGTTAGAGTATGTATGTTTGCCTTTGTACGCATATCCCAAATCCGAGCGGTCGAATCTCGTCCTGACGTTGCAAGTACATCAATGGTAGGATGCAACGCCAAGGAATAAACAGCGGAGAGATGGCCGTGATAGTGACGAATGACTTTATTATATTCCAAATCCCAGCACTTTACTTGGCGATCCTCTCCGCAGCTGAATAGGTAGGGGTGCTTTGCACTTACAGCCAATCCGCGGACCGTACTTACGTGACCAGTTAGTGAAAGCTTAAGTTTTCCACTAGCTAAATCCCAAATTTTTATAACCCTATCACCGGCTCCAGTCGCGAACCATTCATTGCCCGGTTCCACGGCAATACAACGAACCCATCCTGAATGGCCTACAAAAAATTTACTTAAAAAAACATTAGCAACAACACTGGAAGTTACCGGAAATAACTCTATATAACTTCCACGGAGCATGCCATGACGGTTTGGGTATTTTGGGTGCTTTTTTTGACAGCAGCTGTATATCACCAACATTCATCAAAGAACGTCCGCTTAAGTCATTATTGTGAACGACAACAGCACTATCGTCAGCAATCGGCTTCTCCCGAAGCGCGACTGTAGCCACATTGTTTTGTCCTTCATTAACAGATACCCGATTCGAAGATCCATTTTTGCTGAGCGTGGGGGCACTACTAACGGTATGCTTTGTCTCGGTGCATTTCCCAACACGGCTTATTACAAATCCATAACTATCTTTTGCTTTTACAGCTTTTCGAGCACGTTCCCTTCATAAAATAAATAATTTAATTAAGTTTCAAGAATAAAATATACCTACAATTTCTCATCAATTTCAGGCAAAGATCCTTGATTTGACACAAACATATCATGGGTTCGCTTTAATGAACGGAATACAAGCGTATGCACGCTATGGCGCTGGACTTCTTCCATTGTAACTTTTTTAAACAATTGTGGGCATTTAATTTTGTTGGAATTTCCGGTTACATTAATTTGAACGAGATAATTTTTAAAACGCTTTCATTAAGTCTGCGAACCACTCATGCCTATTCTACAGAGCCAACATGATAGGAAGCTATACCCTCAAAATAATTTGCCAAAAAAACGACAGCATTGTATACGACCAAAATTCGCGTACAGGGTTATGAATATGTGTGCGTGTTCACTATAGAAATGTCACGTTCCTGAAAATATTTAAACAGTTATTGTGTTAACCAGAGATAACATACGTTTCGATTTACATCGCGAGTACGCGGTTCCTAAGAAATAAGTACAATATTCCTCCAATATAAACTGGAGTTAAATTGCAACCGGTAAATGTAATACACAGGTTAATTCGAAAAAATCGTAAAAGTATTTCCCATTGAGGTGTGTGAACCTCCCCAATTATAGCTTACGTTGTTCTAATTTTAATATTTCCCTTACAATTGTAATATAGAATAGCAGAGATATCTTTAGTAACAACTAAAATCAGATTACTCACCAAGACCTGATATTTCAGTAGTACAGCGCTTTATTGGAAATATCCATATGATGTATCGAAATAATGACATTATAAGATAAAGGATTAAAAGCACTTTATAACAGAGATTTGGTGGTTCAATCTCACTCGAAGTAGCGCCGACTTCAAGTAATTGACACTTTCGGATAATAATAACAACTTTACTTCTAATAATTCAATAGATTATTATTAAAATTCTAATAATTCAATTCAGCTTTCAGAACTAGTCACTATGAAAGATAGGAGTTCGATTCGGTCTTTCGTCGAGAGGGGACGTGTTTTATGATAGTGAAAAAAATAAACGAAAATTCAAAACAACCCAAAACTACAACAACAACAAAAAATTAAGTAATGAAAATCCGAGGAGAGGAGTGCGGCTTTTTGTATTCTTGTTCCGAGGATATAGATGTCGGAAGAAGTCCAAGACAGTTTCATCGCTGGTCCACAAGATCTAGAGATGGACAACAGTGAAGGGATTGAAATATTATCCAACAGATTGGTTCGACCTTCGCACCTAATTAGTGCACAGGATTTTCCCACAATATATGAAAATGTGAATAAATGGTCAACACAGGTAGTTACGCCAACATTACCCAATAATACGAACCAGAAAGGGACAGCATCAGTAGCAGCCTCACAATCAGCAGCAACAATATCGACAAAACCGTGTAATAGTCCTGATCGAGTGGATGGAAATTTTAAGTTCATTCTCGATAATGAGCTTGAGATTTTCGAGGAAGTGATAAGGAGAAAAAGGCGAGGACAACAGCCGAGTTCCCCGAAAGTAATGAAAAAATTAGCGGTTGATGTGACGGCGGACAGCAACCCTTTTCATATTTTAAGAGAGGAAGAACCCGAGCCTATCAATGTACAGAACTGTACTTCCAATAACGTGGGGAAAAAAGGAGAATTGGTGCCCACCAATATACGTCAACAAGGTGAGGTCAAAAATTATTCTAGATTTTGTGAAATAAAATGAGCTCCATTAAGTTCCAAAATCTTGGAGTAAATAAATTTAAATTATTAGTCAAAGAGGTGGAATTGCATTCATTTTTTATGAATCATTTCAAAAATTCTAAAGTCGAGGCCTTTTCCCATACCCTTAAACAATTAAAAAACCCTCAATTCTACTGAAGGGCCTATCAATTGGATTTTCGGCTCAAGAGGTGATGAAGGCCATTACAGAAACAGACCCCTCTATTAAACTATCAGTTAAACCTTTCGAAACGAGTTGGTCGCGGGAGAACCGAGTTGACCTGGGTATATTTATTTGCACCCTAGACAACAACGAGATGTTAAACAATCTCAAAATAATTAGACTTTTACTGCAGCATAGGATAAAATGGGAAAATTTTAAGAGGGATGGCCCTACCCAATGTTTCAATTACCAACGATTCGGGCACATAAGCAAATACTGCGCCTATTCTCCTAGGTGTGTAAAATGTAAAGAGTCGTTCGGGATAGGAAAATGTAACAGAACCAATCTCTCATTGGAAGAAAATTCCGATACCCAAGTGGCATGTGTTAACTGTGGTCAGCTAGGACATCCAGCCAATTTCAGTGGCTGCCCAAGTAGAACTCGTTACCTACAGAATAAAAAAACTAAGACAGACTCCTCCCTCAGACGGAGGCTAGAGGCTGATTTGGCGGTAAACCGTAAGATCACCCAATTCAATCCCCAAATAGATCTTATGCCGAAGTGGGTAAAGGAGTGCAATACTCTCACACATCAAAAAATTCGCCCTCGAATTTGATTCCAGATTTTCTAAGCGAATCACTACGGCCTTTTGGAGTTCCTATATCAATCCGGCTATCGCGTTTGCGAGAATTTTGGCCAAAATATAAATTACTAAGCGAGAATGATAAGCCCTGTGCATATTTTGGCTTTGTTGGTAGTCTCTGCCCATAATGCTGAAGTTTCTCTGTAGCAATATTAATTCGCTTATTTCCGCCGATAAGCTTATTGAAATAGAGCTTCTTATAAATGATTTTCTGCCTACAGCCCTTTTATTGCAGGAAACGCTTCTCAAATCAGACCTAAAACGTAAATTTAGAAACTATAATTTTTTTCTCTAACAATGCTGGAAAGAAACAGGTATTCTTGTACACAACATATTAAAGGCAACGCTTTTTTATTACCATTTCAGCCACTATCATTGCCATAGAGTTGTCTTTTCCGTCACAGAGCTCAAAACCTGCGCACTAGCAATAGTGTCTATATATGTACCATGTAATACTGGTAGAACCCGCCTTTAATGACTTACTTTAAAAAATTGAGCATTGCGATTATTTCGTAATCGGCGGAGATTTCAATGCCAGGCATAGCCACTGGGGCGACACCTGCCGTAATAATAATGGAAACGTGCTATTCGACTGGTATAATAAACACATGCTCAGCCTCAACATTGTATCCCCGGACGGACCAACCCGGCCAGGCTCCTCATCTCATTTAGATTTCTTTTTAGTCTCCTCTAACCTTGTTTCCCCAAATCACAATTACCAGAATTTCAGTTACGGTAATTGCGTTACGCTCGATGCTATTTCCAACCACTATACCGTCTTCCTATCGCTAAAGTTAGATAGTCTCTCACCTTTGCTTGTTATTCCACCGATACTAACCTCCTTCAATATGACTGATTGGAATGAAGTAAATTCAGACCTAGGACAAAGTATCGCGACTTTGGAAATAGACCCCCTGAGAAATCTTTCTAACAACGAAATAGATGAATTAATCGATTCCCTTACTACAATCATTCAAAACAACATAAGCACCCACTCCTGTCAAATTTCCACGTCCAATAAACTCCTAACAGCCTCAGCCACAACACTAAAACTTTTTAAAATTAGGAAAATTTGGAAGGCACATTTGAAAAGAATTTTCCATCATGAAGGGAATAGGATCAACCCCTTGTGCAGGGAATTATCGTGGAGGATTCACTGTCTAAGCAAATTGATTAAGGACAGGGTCAAGAGCGACCTAAACGAACAGCTTAGACATCATTTACAGCATTTAAAATCCAGCCCATCTGTCTTCAAATCGCTTGACAGGTGGTAACAATAGAGTTATCCCTCTCAACTCCTCTGTACAGATAAATGGGGTTTCCTACACTTCTATCTCCGATAAGCTCGAGCACCTTTCCAACTTCTACGGTGAGTTATTTAGAGCAAATACTCCTAAAGTATATCCTGAACACACTCATTCCGTCCGTACTGAAAACTCCGCCTTCTGGTCGTGGAACCACCCAGTGCCATTAACCTTCTTCTCAAATGAGAATAGCGCTGCAACTCCAACAAATGAAAATTTTGCGAGTCCTTTTATCGAGTCCATAGTAAAAAACCTCAACAGTAAAAAATCAGCCGGCCCCGACGGTATTTCAAACTTTATAATCAAAAAATGTAAAAATGTATTAGTGCGTCCAAATACTATCGTAGTAAATAACTGTTTGAATAATGCCTACTTCCCTTCTAGGTGGAAAGAGGCGAAACTTATTCTCCTTCGGAAAAATACAAGTTCAAGAAAAGTGGAAGATCTCAGACCAATTTCACTTCTCTCGAATCTAGGGAAAATTCTTGAAAGGGTAATTTTGATAAAGGTGGAATCCTTCATATATTACAACAATATTATTCCAAGTTTTCAATTTGGATTCAGAAGAGCCCATTCTACTGAACATGCTCTACTCTATCTCCAGGATTACATATTAAGTAATCTTAGACGGAGGAAATGTACGGTAACATGCGCTCTTGACCTTAAAAAAGCGTTTGACCTGGTTTGGCACGAGGGTCTGTTGAATAAGATTATAAATTTAGGATTCCCATTAAGTTTTATCAACATAATGCGTAGCTTCCTCGGCAACCGGTTCCTTAGAACTCACCTAGGTCCTGAAAAATCCAGTCCTATCCCAGTCCAATCGGGAGTCCCTCAAAGCTCTATTCTTGGCCCGTTCCTATTTAGCATTTTTATGCATGATTTCCCTAACTCCCCTCTCCAAAATTCACTTCTTTATGCGGATGACATGATCATTTTCAGTAGCTACGAGAGACCACAAGTAGCATTAAATGAAGTGTAGTCGCACTTGAACGAAGTTATCTGCTACTACAAGAAATGGGATATTCAAGTGAATTGGAGCAAATGCGCACTAATTTGCTTTAGGAATGCTTCACGGAGAGTCCATTACAGGGCAGTAAAAGAGAGCTAAAATCTTTCGCTAACAGTAGACGGGCATCAACTTCCATTAACAAATATTATAAAGTATCTAGGAGTCCACCTCCATCACAAATTAAAAATGAATGGTCATGCCAAAATTATACTTAACAAGTCCAAAGCCACTGCCGCTAAACTCAAGCACCTACTTATTCCCCCCGATGTTAAAAAATCAACAAAGCTTCTGCTCTATAAGACCCGTATAGTCCTACGCTTTCCCAATATGGATTCAAATAACTCCCCTTTTGGCCAAACAGTTACAGGCATTTGAACGCACTGTTCTACGAAAATGCATTGGAAAGTCTAGGCGTCCATCAGGAAGATGGTTTAGTAATAAATTAATTTACGACACCGCAAAAGTAACCCCCCTTCTAACCGACCTTCTAACCACCGCCAAAGCTAGGCTATGCAAGATAAGCTCGCACGAAAACAACGTAGTCAAAAATATCTCAGGTAACAACTCCATTTATTCAATAAAAAGCAGTTACTATATCTCCCCTTTCAGCTTTCTGCATCAAGAATTCAATACTGAACTGAGGGTCTCAGATTCTACTCTTCTACTACCACCCTTCTACATCAAAAAATATCCGGAAACCTATTGAGGTTAATACCATTTCGACTTTTTCTTTTGCAATTTCACCTCTTTGTATTCATAGTCAGTTACGAAATTGTTTCTAAAACAAAATCCTGCTTACATGGAATTATTTACAGATCGAAATTAAAGAAATAAGTTTCAGTTTTAAGTCTTAGTTTTAAGATTCCGTAAAATGTTCATGGAAATTATGTCGTTGTTGAGCAGGCATGAAAAATATTAGTAAGTGCCCCAGCCTTGTTTCTGGCCACTTATCCGCACGTTCATTTTATTCTACACGTTAATGTTAAGATTCCAAATTGTAGCTTGACCAAGTCAAAGTCAGCAATGTTTATATTTACATTTACTAGATTGTAAGATTCACCACATGTACTCGGAAGTTTTGACCAAGTCAAAGTCAGCAATGTTTATATTTACATTTACTAGATTGTAAGATTCACCACATGTACTCGGAAGTCATAACAAAGTTTACCTTTACCTTCACTATGAAAGAATGTTAACGCAATAAATTGTTTACATAATATTGTCATGAAACGTCAAACGTGACATTACTATGGTGAACTACGCATGATTATACATTATCCCAGTATGTGAGTTTCGGTTGCGTAAAATGTTGTCGTTTTTTTGGAACATTTTTTGAGGAAAGATTCCTATTCCGTTATCTATGGTTCTAGTTCATTGTAAAGTATACAATGTACTACAGTATGTTTTTCCTTTTTTTCATTAACAAGTTGAGTTCTGCGGTGTCAAAACAATCGTGAATGTTTCTATATATAGTTCTTTTAGTTCTTTATATAGTTATTTTAGTTCCTTGTATAGCTCTTATTGTTCAACACAATTTCGTTCATTCTTCTTCTTCATAGTAAAGTACACATTTTATTCATTTCTTTAATGAGTTGAGATTTAAGGTGTTGTCAAACTCGTGATTAGTCGTTCTTTTTATTGAATGCATAGTCTTTTTAGTTCAAAACAGAGTTAAAGTGGTAAGGCCCTCAAAATTTTCTTTAATGAGTTGAGATTTAAGGTGTTGTCAAACTTGTGCTTAGGCGTTCTTTTTATTGAATGTCTTTTTAGTTCAAAACAGAGTTAAAGTGGTAAGGCCTCCAAAATTCACCATGCGTAAAAGTGATTTGACACTTACATCACGTATACCAGCGGTAAAGAGATAGGACAACTCGCACTAATACACATGCGTTTGCTCTACACAATCACAGAAAGGTACAAATTTACTCGAATTTGGCACTTATTTCCTAGGAAACGCGTACTCGCGTCGACAATAAACAAACACATGGGCAGAGATAAAGAGATAGGACACCTCGAACTAACCCATATGCATTTGCTCTATACAATCACAGAATGGTAAAAATTTAGCTGGAATTTGGTACTTATTTCTCAGGAAACAAGTACTGGCGTCAACAGAAATAAAAAACATGGGCTTTTAAAGGTTTGGTGAATATGGTTTGATTAATTTTTTCACAAAATTTACATCGTGATTATTAAGAAATAGTTAAACGATGAACAGAGAGATAATTGTGTGGAACTTTGATATTGTTTTTGATCTCTCAAGCTTCCAACATACATAATTTGGCACTGAATTGAGGGACATACTGCTCCATGGACCTCGTTACAATCGTTGTATAGATCACACCACTTCCGTTTATGCGCGGTGAAACATGTTTTTTTCAGGAAACTGATTGAAAGCAAATAATAACAATGTGCCACAAATTCACGCATATGTACGTGATGTAAACAATGCATAAAAAATAGACGTGAAATCACTTTTTTTAACAATCACGAAGTAAATTTTATGAAAAATTAATCAACATCCGTAGAAGGCTCAACCATTCTCAGCAAACCTTTGACCTTTAAAATACAATTTTCAGCAAACCATTCTCAGCAAACCTTTAAAATACAATCATCCTCTACTCAAACCCCATCTTTATGATTGTTGTACGCGTTTCCTAAGAAATAATTACCAACTAAGCTAAATTTGTACCAGTATTCGAATGTATAGAGGAAATGCATGTTTTTTAGTGCGAAGCAGTGATACTTACAAATTACTTCAAATTGTTTGTTTAAGTAAACAATAGATTCAACCATGTACACTCACAATTACACATTTGTGAAAAAATGCACCTGAATAGGATTGTTATGTGTAAATTTTAACTAAGTTGAAATCTCAAAATAAATGGATAAAATACATGTCAATTGCGTCTGACCAATATTTTTAATTGGGGGCGCCGGTGAATTTGAGCGTAAAAACACGTCATTGGGCGCACTGTAGGTGAGTTTCTGAGTAGAAATATCCGTCCGTTTCCTCTAACACTACTATGCATTTCTACGCTAAATCTACGACCAGAGTTGCACTTTTCAGGTTTTCCTATCTCAATATCTCTGGTGCGAAGTGTCCTACCTCTTTATCACTGGTTCAAATTATAGTTCCCTCACATTATGTTCGTTCAGCTCGTTTCTGGTTCTGGTATCGGACTTTCTGTGGTGAACTGAATGAATAAAAAAACAATAAACGAGGTCCCATAGTTCGTAATTGGGAATAGTTCAATTGAACTAGTTCGTTCACGAACTACCCAACTCTGCTTTCCATCTCTTCCCATCTTATTGTTTAGGTTTAGCCTGTCAAACTTTGAAATAGTCGTGACAGGATCTTATAAACTATGAAAGGGAAGGATATGGCGAAGGTACCAGTCGGAACGTATTGTCCGTATCTTCAATTTATGTTATGAAATATTTTGTCGAAAAGATTATACTTTTGAAGGTAATTTCACATATAAATTTTAGATACCCTTTTTTTACTCAAATATTTTGTTTTCTGTAAATATATAATAAACGCTGATTACTAGATTCTTATGTTGTTTACTAAATGCGGTTTTAGACGAAACGGGTTTTCATAGTATGGAAATACACACTCTGCGAAAAGAAAAAACCCTTACGAAAAAAGAAAAGAAAAAATCTAAAGCAACCATTTAAGAAAAACGTGGTTACTAAGTTCTAACCAAAGACGGCCCTGTCCAATTATAGAAATATAACATTTCATTCTATCTTTAAACTGTTCCTGAAACTCTAGTGTAACTAGTTTAACTCTAGTTCCGAGTGTCCTCGAGTGTCTTATCTAAAATAGATGTAATAATGAAACTATTAGTTTCAACCTAGGAACCTAGGAACTAACAATATTTTGTTACCATTTCCGTTATTTCACTTGAATTGACATTGTCCTCGATGGATGATAACAGTCTTTCTTACGAATACCATCACTTGAGTCGTGCTCCTAACTAATCCAACTTATGAACTATATTCAAATATTCTTAAAAAGAAACGGTACTTTTCTTTAATCCCCTTTTTAAATTTATAAGTTTATTTAATTGGCCTGCACTGGAGAACTT
This sequence comes from Physocephala rufipes, assembly GCA_963966595.1. Classification (NCBI taxonomy): domain Eukaryota; kingdom Metazoa; phylum Arthropoda; class Insecta; order Diptera; family Conopidae; genus Physocephala; species Physocephala rufipes. The sequence continues at coordinate 40,669,752 of OZ016504.1, forward strand.
GATCCTTTGCTTGATGCTGATGGTGTTGAAGACGAAGGAGAATTTCCTGGCGATGTAACTAGTGCACTGTTTTCTTGTGTCACTCTTGTATTGATGAACTGTTCGATCTATATTGCCCAAAAATTAATAATTTTCTAATTTAATTAATGATTTATAGTTACCATTTTCTTTATGTAGTTGTATAAAGTTTTGTTGTTAGAATTTGAAATAACATTTTCCACTCTGTACGGTGGGCGAATCGTTACTTCATTAAAAATCTGAATGTTCGGTCCTTGCCAAGATACTTCATGATACTATAATTTTGAAAATAAAAATTTAAAAGCGACGTATATAATTGTCGATATTTTACATAATTATATTATGTGTAATAAATCTACACAAAAACAATAAGATATATGAAAATGCTTGAATACCTTAAATTGTTTTGCAATTACCCTATATAGTTCTTGCGCTTCGGGACCAACCTCAGAATTTTTTGATTTCAGATATGTTTGCCGATGTTCGACCGTCTGTCGTAATCTAATTTTTAACTAGAAGAGAAAGCAACCCATTTGTATTTCTACGCGTTTCCATTGGAATGCTTACTTGCTCCAGATTCAATTTTTGCGGGTCGTCCACTAGGTTTCCATTCTGTTCCTTAATTACTTGAACATTACTGCACAGAGACAAATTAAGGACATAAATATCGCTAAGCTTTTCCGAACTCTTGGAGGAGCACTCTGTTTTATTAAATAAGTTTAGTTAAGGAAAATTTTCATATATCCATGTAAATAGAGGAAAATATTCCTGCGTCCTATACATTGTACAGAATGTCGAAACTAAAAACAAAATATCTCGACAAGCAATCCCTAAAATTGAAGAAATTTATGAGAAATAGAAATAGAGTCGAGAATTTTATTTCAACGATAGTCGTGACCCTGCAAGCACTAGCCCATATGCTACGGGTCAAACAACCAATGATAAACGCATATTTTTTGAAGCATTAAATGGTGTACCGTAATCTCTTCGTTTATCAGATATCGAAATAAAACACTAAGATTTGTTTCAAAAGGATACTCAGGATAAGCATTTTTGTATTGTGATCGAAAGCCATGACCTCGCCTTCCACAACCTCATTGAAGCATGTCGTACATAACACTGATGAACCAATGGAGAAACAATCATTTACGGCAGCCATTTTTCAATTCTTCAGTTAAGCTACAAAATATTGTCTTCTTATTAACATTACTAAACGCGTCAAAGTTTAACACTGAAATTTTTGCTTTAAACTATATCATACGCACATTACAAGGTATAGCAAAAAACCGTATTAATCTATTTTAAAGTCAATTAAAATCGTCGCCTTTCGTTTTTAATGTAGTCTCCGCAAACATTATTATCATTACATCAACGCGACAGTTATAGCAGCTGCACCATAGATAACAGGGTAGCACTAAAAAACATGTATTTGTTCTACACAATCCCAAATTATATAATGCCACAAATTTAGCTGGAATTTGGTATTTATTTCGTAGGAAACAAGTACTCGCGTCAACATCATTCAAAAACATGGGCTTTGAGTAAAAGGTGTTTGTATTTTAAGCGTCAAAGGTTTGGTGAATATGGATGAGCCTTCTGAGAATTTTGATTAATTTTTTCACAAAATTTACTTCGTGATTGTTAAAAAATAGTTAAACGATGAACAGGGAGATAATTGTGTGGAAATTGGATATTGTTTTTGATCTCTTAAGCTTCCAACATACAATATTTGGCACTGAGTTGAGAGACATACTTCTCCATGAGACCCCGTTACAATCGTTGCAGAAATCACACCACTTTTGTTTATCCGCGGTGAAGCATGTTTTTTTCTGGAAACTGATTGAAAAAAACCAATAACAACAATATGCCACAAATTCACGCATAGTGTTCGTGATAAAAACAATGCATAAAAAGTAGACGTCAAATCAATTTATTGCGTGGTGAATTTGGAGTGTCCTATCTCCTTATCTCTGATTTCCAGATAGGAATAACCAATAGCATTGAAACCAACAGTATTGAAGGTTCTAAAATCAGTTGAACGCATAGTACTCGTGATGTAAAAAATGCATAAAAAATAGACAACTAATCACTTTTTCGCGTGGTGAATTTGAGGTGTCCTATCTCTTTATCTCTGATTGCCAGATATAAATTAGCAGCTGTCACAACTACCGCCTTATTTATACCTCAGAACCAATGAAGGTTCTGGAATCAGCTGCCATGTTCCTAATGTATTTGTTATGACCTCTATCGTGGTCAAAGATAAAGAGATAGGACACTCCTAATTCACTTTCCGAAAAAATGATCTCACGTCTATTTTTTATGCATTCTTTGTTTGAACTATTGCAACATAGCGCAGTATGCACCTCAACTCCGCGCCAAATATTGTATTTTAGAAGTTTGAGAGACCAAACACAATATCCAATTTCCACACAATTATTTCCCTATTTATCGTTGAACTATTTTTTAACGATCACGAAGTAAATTTTGTGAAGAAATTAATCGAAATCCTCAGACGATTCTACCATATTCACCAAACCTTTGACGCTTATGAAAGAAAGGCCATGTTTTTGATTGTTGTTGACGCGAGTACGTGTTTCCTGAGAAATAAGTATCAAATTCCAGCTTAGTTTGTACCAGAGATAACTCTGGTACATGGCTCTGGTTTGTACCATTCTGTGATTGGATAGAGCAAATGCATGTGTATTAGTGCGAAGTGTGCTATTCTTTATCTCTGATATCTGGTATGAACGAAGAATATGAAGTGCTTCAAAAATTCAGAATTCAACTTTAATCAGAATGGGGGTAAAAAATTAATATGGAAATCATTAAAGCAAATAATTTCAACAGAGAAAATACTGCAGTGGCCTGAAGATGCTGTTACATGTAAATTTTGAGAGAAAACATCTGCATATTATTGAATGTTAATATAATTAAATTTTTATCACAGACTCAACATTTAATGCGCCCCCATCATTTCGACCTCCTAAGAAGTATTCTGATATATCTGGACTAATAGCTCCCTATACCGATCCACATACAAAGCTTCGTTATCACAACTCCGACGAGTTCGTAGTGATTAAAGCACTTCCTTCTGACATAAGTGGAGGATATTTAGCGTTGCGCGGAGCAAGCAGCATTGTTGGTTGAAATATGTGTAGACAGAATAAGGAGTGTGGGGGAGTTAGTTAAAAAGCATATTACCATTATATGTATAGTCTTACATATTGGAGATTAAGTTTAAGGGTGCAAAACATAATAAAGGGTGCAAAACTTCGCCAGGGCTAATTAAATTTGGCAAAGTTCAACAAACTAATGCAAAATTTATTTTATATTATTCTCTATATCGTGTTTTACCAAATCTATATGTCAATCTTTTGAATGGTATATTACATCAGCATTTTTTACTTCGTAGCCGGGTTCGGGCATGCATTGTTTGGACAAGTTGCGCAAGGATCGGTTGCGGATCGATAACAAATGTTTGAAAATTATTATTCTAGAAAAGCTATCACAAAACATCAAAGCCGCCATCCTATATACGAGGTGCAACAAGGTGTGAGGAAAGTATCCCGTGGTTCGATTAGAAAAACCAAGAGTGTTTAATGCGGATTCCACGAACTCATCAGCAGATGGTACTAAAGTGGTGGGAGCACGTATTTTAGTCATTTTGGTAGTAACAAATCCAGGTTGTAGATTCTGCACCAAAATTCCTTTTGATTGATACTCTGTTTGTAGATCTTGACTAAATTTGTCCACAAATGCCTGCAAAATATATATTTGGATCATATAGTCACAAATCCATTATAACGATTTTATTACTCGTATTCTGTTATACAACTATAAATAACTATATACCTTATATACAACTATAAATATATATAACTATATACCTTTGTGCCACTATAAACTGATAATAGAGGACTTGGAATGACTGCTGATGTGGAGGACAAATTAATTATAATTCCTTTTCTTTTTTCCACCATGCCAGGAAGAATAATTCGACACATATTCGTAACCGAGTGAATATTGACGTTTATGATGTCTCGAAAAAGATGCTCATTATTCCCGTAGCAATCCAGAAAATACTCGGGATGTGGATAACTTTTACCCACGTTGTTTACTAACACACTCACGATAAGACCGTCTGTAATTGGTTTAATCTTGTTGTATATGGCTGGGCCTGATGTAAAATCAACATCAATAATTTTAACTTTTACATCATAGATGTCACCTGCATACATATGCCAAAGTTCCAAATTAATAAATTAATAAGGGCGTAAGATATTTCAATATCGGCGGAAATCGACTGAAAAAATATCAATTCGATATTCGGTCTTTACTAGTGTAATCGTGGATTTTTTGTGTACTAGAACGAGTGTTGCTTTCCTTAGAGGAATTAATGGAAGAGTTGAATTTAGATACGTCACTCGAATATTTTTTTTTTTTGTATTTTCCATTAGTACTCTAATCCCTGACCATAACATGTTAAAAAAAATTATATGCCCTTTGGGGCGGATCTGGATCCCTTTAAATTTCAATTAAAAATGTCTATATTACCTAAATTATTAGGTACTGCGATGATATTGGTATCGTTAGAAAGCTTTTGCTGATATTTATATAAAATATCCTTTTACGAAATCTTCGTAGCTTTCTAAATAAATGCAGTATTAAATTTTTGCTACTATTGTTTTTGCACAAAATAATTTATCCCAAAGAAAAATGTGTGGCTAACCCATGCTAATTTTCTAAAATGAGTGTGTGTGTGAGCACGCATTCTAAGATTCATGAGAAAGTTTATTTCATTAATATCAGCAGTGGTTACCGAGAAAATGCAATTTGTGTATATTTTGAATAATGCGAAATTACTGAGTTTGCATCGCCTAGCCTTATAAGCTATTGACAGCAAATACTGATACTCTATAAATACATTTTTACATATAGGCGGCAAATTTTTAAGAAAAAACGCGCGATTAGCATGGGTTAATAACATTTATTTGGGGAAGATTTTCCCCTGGAATGTCATCCCAGTACCTTTAATAATTTAGGAAATATAGACATTTTTAATTGAAATTTAATGGGGATCCAGCTCCTTCCCCCAATGGAGAGTTTATTAGGGTCAGGGATAAACGTACTAACAAGGGAAAATAAGAAAAATATTCGAGTGACATGTCCAAACTGGTCTTATGCCGAATTAATTTTGGGTTTAGATGTCAAAATTAGTTAAAGGGAAGTTATAATTAAAACAATTCCTAAAAATCATAAACAAATTCTCAAAATTTTTTGAATTACTAACATTTTCGGTCACTGCAGTGTTTCAATTTGATTTCGAATCAAACCGCTTCTTCTATGTGGCAATATCACCCTCGAGTAATAATTATTTTGTACATACCCATTCTTTTTGCTACATATTCCAGCTTCGTTAAAGATCGGCTGATTAGTATTAAATTTAATCCTCTTTTAGCGAGCTAAAATCATAAAATGATATATGTTCGTTAAAGTTTAGCTAAACTTCTCGTGAATTAATTAACGGTTAACAGGAACAGGGGCGGGGAACAGGAACATGCACGTGATTATTAAGGAACATTTTTCTTATTAAAAAAGAAATAAATACTAAAGAAGGAATTTATATTATATTTATATATTTCAGCATATTTTAGTGCGAGGGCTACGAACGCGCACATTATAAAAGAATTTTAATTTTTTTAACGTTTAAATAAAAATGCAAGGTTGTTATATAATTTATTATAAATTTGCAATACATTATGCTCTATTATAAAAAGTATCCGCGGTTTGTGGACTGCGACAGGTTTTTAAATTTTATGGCCAGTGTTTATACAATGAATTAGGAAGTGCGCGATTTAAATACGAGGTTATGTACGTAATCTTCGAGAAAAAAATCACAGACACTTTTGTTATGATCCAATGCACATTTTTCCCCTCTCTTGTGTGGCTTAGGAACACTGTCTAGGGGCTAATAGCATACTCCAAAAGCGTATGAATACCGAAATAAAATTTGACGAATAAGTTGCATTATCTGAAAACTCAATTAATTTCGTTTTCGTTTCGTCTTTTTAGCGTTTTTGTGTTGGTTTCGTAATACATTATAAGACTGTAATTTTAATTTGGAAACATCAATATTGTAAATGTATTCGAATAGGAAAGGAAGCTTGGCTAGAGAGATTTGAAAAGAAATATTCTGGGGAGATACACAGGGATGTTTTGATGAAAAAGAATTTCCATTTACAAAAACATTTTAAAAATAAGAATAGCTCGCTTTAAATTTTGCACTTGTCAATCTCTTTGCCTCCTGCGTACGAAAACTGGAACTGTTTTGATTATTGGTAATTTTTAAAATAAACTCACCGCTTTTGCGTAAGACTTTCCGATGCCATCAGTGGCTCCAGTGATAACTAATATTTCATAAGGATTGTAAAATTAGGATTTAAAAATAGTTTAAAACATAAGAATTGTTTATATGTTAACTGTTTTTATTTAATTCAGAATATATTTCGTTATTGCAATTATAAACCTTTTATCTTGAAGCACGTATTGGTAACCTACCAGCCCAGGATCCCTTCGGAAAAAAATTAATATTCGCTCCCAAAAGTTTCGGACCAATTAAATTTACATATAACCAGTATAATACTCGAATAACTACTCGAAGAACTATTAAAGAGAGTAAGACACATCCCATAAAAGAGACATTATTTGAGAACAAAACCATAATAAAATTTGATTTTTTAATAGAAAATTCAACTTATCTCCCTTGCGTGTGATTCAAGAATAAATCCAAATTGAAAAATATTTCGTATAATATTTCCGTTTTTCATTTCATGACATCTTCAAATATGTGTGATAGCAATGCACACAAATTAATTTACGTTTTCTTTAAGGGTAATGAAAAAATTATGCAAACCGAATTTACGTTTGATTTCTAATAGTTTTATATATATATATTCTAAAGTCATTCCATTTTACAATACGTGACGTGAATAAAAAGTAACTTATGATAATTTATAATAGCCAGTGGTCGCCCTTAAGTTTTGCCTTAAGCGCCCCAAAAGCAATAAAAACAAATAACCTCGTGAGCTCTGCAACCAATCGGGAAGGTCGGATATATACATATATACAAATATCTATAATGTGTTCATGAAAATATTAGTGTATTATTTTAGTTTAGTTACTTTTAGTGAATATATGGCATATCTTAATAGTTTATAGTTTCAATTTATAACTTTGGATATATTAAGAAAAAGTTTTAATTCGAATTCTATTTAGATGTATTAACTCAAATTAAATTTGAAACTGATTGATTATGTAGGTGGAGATTATCTTTACTCAGAAAGAAGTCTTGGCTAAGAGTATAACGGACTATTGTACGTATTTAATTACGATTGTTGTTCGTTGTTGCTGAAATGGAGACTAAGTCAATAAAAATATGATCGGTAAAACAATTGTTAACTTTATTTGCGTTTAGTACATACAATTTAGAATAGGAAAAATTGGGCTGGGCGCACCTTAATTTAACGAAATCTTTACAAATATGATATAGCTTTTTATATCTATAAAGAAAATATATATTCCGTTTCCTATTGCAAAAATTAACCACCTGTAGTATCTAGATTATTTACTATAATAAAATTTCTTTATTAAAACATTAAATTAAATTGTGAAAAAACATTTATTTACAATGGAGCTATAGGAGTTGAGTATACATACACACAAAAGAAAACAGACGGTTTAACCAAATAGTATTTTTAATTATCTTACTTCCGTTTCCATCGAAAGAACTTTTCTCTTCGAATTCGGAATTACTTTTTTATATTTAATTAACAAAACAGAATTAGCGATTGTTCACAATCTGGTCCTGAAATAGGGAATAAAAATAGGAAAATAAATTTCTTCTAATGGAGGACGGAAGGAACAATAAGGATCTAGACTTAATTATGTTAGATATACTTAGAATTATGTTAGATATACTTTCATGAAGATTTGTAAAATCTATCTGTGAATCTCTTTAATAAAATGTTTGAATTTTAGAATAAAGCCCCTATTGGGACAGCGTTCTTTATTCTGGACAACGTCCAGCGTCGGATATGCCCATCAACGGCATCCGGCAACGTTTTTATGAAATTTTACAAATGTAATATTTGAACTAATTTCAGTTCAGTATCATTAATAATAATTTTGTATGTAATCACTAGTGCTACTCGGCCTTCAATTTGCTTTTTTTACCTTTTGTTTAATTTCCAATTCATTGAACCTCTTTTTTACTATAGCAATTATTAGCGGTGTTTCTTTTGTCGCGTGTACAAAGCAGAGATAATCTCTGGTATAAAGCTAACAGCTAGCAGTGCCTCCGCACAACCAACTTCGCAACGTCTAACGTCGCTCTCTCGCTTGAAGTCGGCCTTAAACAAACAACGCAGCGTTTTCGAAGTTTGCTGACATTTCTCTTTTCTGTGCTTAAATTTTGAATATTTTGAAATTTTTTCTCGGAGCTTTTCAATTCACCCAAAAAAACATGGACTACAACACCCTAAGTGAAGTAAAGGGTATTTTGAATATTCTGCACCTCTTATATACGCTATATGAGGCGTATAACTGTATCTTTCGGGAGAGAGAGCGAAGATTCTTCTACTAATGCCTCTTCGAATCCCATTTTAAATAGAAACCACTTTCGATTGTTAATGAAATTTAATTTTAAACGTCAAAAACATATGCTCTTCTATTACATTTTTTAAAATATTTCGTTAAAAGTAGGCACCACGTTTCCGAAAAGAGACAATAATTTTTCGAAATTAAACAGAGTATTTTTAAAAACAACGAGTAGAAGATCGATGCCAGAGAGGAAATAAAATTGAGGCAATCGTAACTTCTAACTTCTAGCGTCGGAGCTTATGTCAAATCGTACTGAAAAACTGAAAAATTTTATGTTAATTGTGACAAAGCAATTGCTATCAATTTATTTATAGCTACACAGCTGTAGAGCTATTTCAAAATTTTTGTAGCAGCTGAAATATGGTTCTTTCCTTCTCTTTGTTGATTTTTATGTCAATTGTGACAAAGCAATTGCTATCAATTTATTTCATTTTGTTGTCCTTTTTAATACTGGCTGCCAAGTGTTATCTGCTATTGCTTAATTTATAGCTTGAACACATAGAAAAGCTGGCTTCTGCCGGCAGAAAGCAGAATTTCATTAGTGAATACATAAACTTATCGGGGAGCGAGCAGAAATTGTCAAAATGCTTTCCAAAATGTAAATAATAAGTTTGTGTAAGATACTATGTTCATACAGTTCAAATAAGAAACAAAATTGAGTTCCTAGGTGTTCATATTAATAACCAGACATACACGGAATTATTTATTTATTATCATCAAGAGAAACTCTTGAAAAATCACTCTTGAAAATGTGTAAAACATGTGGCATTGGCACACCCTAATTATTTCTTCACCTCTCCATAAATTCAATGCTTTCAGTGTTGTCAATATGTGCGGCAAGTAGTGTTGCCGGCATTCAGCAATAAGTATTATATCCAAGTTTTTTGTTAATTATTAAAAATATTAATAAAATAATATATTAGTATTGTTGCGTATACATCGAACAACTATCAAGTTTAGCAAATTTCATAATTCTTGGTACTGCACACAACAATTTTAACCACTTTTTGGATTCAAATGCTTCGAGAATTTATATGCTATATTAACATAGTTTTTAGCTAAACCATTTATTTGCAGACTAGATTATTTCAATTTTTCATTATTTCATTATTTCATTAAGAATGCTCATAAAATTATTGCATTTACTTAAGTGCACTTTGTCCATTTCTTTCAGTTTTAGACCAATCTATTAATTTATTTTGCACCACTGTGATAACTTCGCCAACGATTTTTTCACCACACCTTAAAATATAAATAATTTTACTCTTAGTTTTTAAAAAAATTAATCAACGTAATAAAAATAAATATGCCAGACTTGCGAATATGCTGTCAGCATGGTTGTCCGGCGGATCCGCGCATGCGCAAGTTTCCGGACGCAAAAATTGTCCTTTTTGTTGTTCTTGTGAAAATTACTTGATGGTCGGGTCGGTTTCGGTTTAGAAGCATGCTTATAACTTCAGTATAATATCGCCACCAATTGAAAGAAGGTTTTAGCGTCTTTATTTTAGCTAGTAATAGTTTTTTGCGCCTTGGCCGAATTAATATTCAGTCAAAATATAAAAGATCTATAATTTAAAACAAAGAGAGCACATCGTTTTTCATTCAATACTGAAAAGTGAAACCGATTCATACTTTATTTGGAAATAAGTTCTAATTATAATACTTTGTTAGGAAATAAATACTAAATATACAAATAATGCTTAAATTAAAATTATTGTGTTTCAATCAAACTAACAAGGGTTTTGAGGGTATCTCAATTTAGTCTAGTTGCAGAGGTTCGAAGAAATGTTAAGTGAATTTCTGGAACATATTGCGAGTACTTTGGGGCCATGGTTGAAGCCATTTTATGCTATGTACTTTAATTACTATGCTAATTAATAATACGTATGCTAATTACTCGATTTGACTTGTTTACTTTTCTTATTAAAATTAGTTAAATAAAATAATGTTAAATAAATAAAATAAAAGAAATATTTTAAGTTAAATATAATTTATCGTTATAGTTCGCATCAATATGGTTTTTATCAGACCGAGATGCTTTAACTAAAATTTAACTACATAAGATCAGCCCGTCTGAACTTTAATAAGCAAGCACCTGTTATTTCTTACGAAACCAAAACTATTTCTCAATCGGGTGAATTTTTACCAATCATTAATAATTTCTGGTCTAAAATTCAGCAGGGAGAAGAAAAATTAGTGGAAAACTATATTACGCGGAATTTATAGTCAACTTACCAAAAACTACCTTAAATCTTCACACTTGCCCTTTGTTTTATCGTCGTTCGCAGTTACCACCTTTTAAATACTTTTGGATTCGACCGGGGATTAAAAATAACATCCATAAAAAACATACTTTCCATTTGGTTTCTCACAAATTAACTAAAATTATGTGCTTAAGCAAACAGTAGCATCAAATTGAAGTGCATGTTAAAACCATGTACAATCACAATTACAAATTAGTGAACAAATGTACCTGAATGGGATAGTTGTTATGTGTAATTATAACTAAGTTGAAATCTCAAAATAATTGGATAAATGATATCTCAATGTCATGATAAAAATTACGTCATTGCGAACGTCTTAACTCATCAGGTGACTTTGTAAATAAGGATATAAGATCCCTACCCACACATTCCTAATATGAACTCAAGTTCACAGTTGATTACTACTGAAAATTAAAAAATTGAAAATTTTATTTTTATAATTCAGAAGAAATTTCAATCTATGAATCAAAAATTACGTTGTCATATCAAAATAAAGCTGGTGAAGTTATGGAATAGATTGTCATTCGGGGTCTGTAAATGGTGTGGTGTCCGGGTCTGAAACCTAAATTTCCGAGAAAAAATACTAGTCAGTGTCTGTAACTTAAACATTCCGCGAAGGAAACTGTATGTCAATTCTGAAACTCACTAATACTACTTTAAAAAGTTGCAATTTCAGAAGATTCCTATTTGGTTTTTTATTTCCTATCTTATCGAATTATTTATTACAAAACTTTCTATCTCGACTCGCCTACTACAAATTTTACTAGCCCTTTTTCCCTTGCCTTATACTCGTAATAGTTTTTCCGTTTCGATCATGTTTTGAATTTTTCCAGACCTCCTCCAGGTTTTTTTAAAGATGTTTGACACTGTGGCCGGAGTCTGTTTAAATGGGGCCTATTTACACAGCCTTTCCATCACTTTTCCAAAGAACCAGAACAAATGCACCTTTTCCTATGCTGGAAAGCTCATTGTAAATAATGTCGCCTTGAGCTCAATTCACATCGTAAATTCTATTATGTGTTTATACTGACCATAAGCCACTTTCATTGAACTTACGCTATTGTCACTCTATTAGGCAAATTCTTAAGGCCTTCATACATTTTATGTATAGATTAGGATTGAAAACCCGTACTTACACACGCCAAAAGCAACAATTCAAAACAAAATATAAAGACATGACAAGAGGCGGTGTTGAAAAGTAAATTTTGTTAATACTATACAATTTATACTTGGGTGGAAATAGTTATCATTATTTAAATTCAGAAAGATATTTTAAGATATTTTCTTCTCATTTTCTTATTATGATTATTAATAATTAGAAGTGCTATATGACTGTATGGTGTTTCCAATCATTACAGGATAATTAACAACATATTTTAATGATTACGAGCCTAGACAAAAAACCCAATTTGTTAATGGAAACTATTAAAGAATATCTCCAACACTGCTCGCAGAATTGATCGATTTAAATAAATACGTATCGCCAACGGTTTTTCGTTTAGTTGGTTACGAAAATCTTATTAAATTAGGTGCGGTTATTCATATTTAATATAATATTTGTATACCCTACATCCGAAGGGAGAGGGTATTTATATCTACGTTTGTAACGCATTCATAGAGGCGTGACAGGTATAGAAAAGTGTATATATTCCTGCTCAGAAGAATCTCCTGAGTTGATATAGCCCTGTCCGTGCGTCTTCTTGTGGAAATCACGATTGTAGTCGAACGGATGGACATTAAATTTGGTACGAATATTCACTGTAATCGTAGGCTTTTTGGGACTGAAAATAAGGTAATCGGACCAGTGATATGCCTAGTTGTTATAAGAAGTCGCCTTTAAAGGCATATTTCTCAGCTTCTGTATAAGTTAAAAGGTTTAGATATTACAGCCGAGGTGTTTGTATTATATATTATCACTCCATAATGAATGGGAAGGGTATATGTTGACTTTTTTGACAAATGCTGTGTTGAAGGCGTGCTAGGAAGTGTGTGTACAGCGCTCGAGCAGATTGTCAATTTTAATCGTTAAGCTTTGAACACAGACTAGAAAGCAGGTTGGAGATCCAATTTCTGAACACTTACTGGCTAATCGTGTAAGACGGACGTAAACGAAAGAAACGTCGACAGACACGGACGTTTGCAGGCGGATCAGTGAATCGTGTAACACGCAAATTGCGTTCCGTCTCATACCGGCTTTTCCAATGTAGTCACCAAATTATGTTTGCCTCTTTCTTTCTCATACTATCAGTCGGCTTTCCACGGATTACTCAGAGGTCTCGTTTTTGTACATTAGACCTCTCTGTAGAATAATGTTGCCATGTCAGAAGTTTTTATCATAATATCTTGAATGATTCTTAAAAACTTAAGTATATATTAGAGTTGGGCATTCTAGTTCCCGATAGGGAGCGATCTTTATAGTTCATTTCGAACTTGTGAACTAGTTCGTTCTTTTAGTTCTTTTAGTTCGTTCTGCTTCTTCTTAATACAACATACGTTTTATTCGTTTTTCTCTAAAGAACAGTGTTCTGGTGTCTTCCCACTCGTATATAAAATAAAAGAAAGCAGCTCGTGCAAAGATATTAAATGCACGGATAAATTTTTGTTATAACTAATATAGTAAATAAAACATTAAATTTGGGTTCAAACTTTTATTAAATATTTTTTCAAATACAGTAGTTTAAGCAATAAGTTCTAATTATTCGATGGGTATGCTAATATAAAAATATATATAATTATATATAATATATATGTTCTATTATATATTAAAGAGGTAGGGAGGAAATATGGAAATCAAACTTATTTCTGGATCTCCATAAAATCGCATGTAAACTCAAAGTCTCAATTGAGTCGTATACTTCTTACCGTAGCGTGTTTTGCTTGCTCTGCCGCTCTTTTTATATATATTTCAACATATAGTTCTTCATATACTTCTAGTTCTTTACATAGTTCTTTTAGTTCTTTACATAGTTCAGTTTAGTTCGTTCGTTCGTTCTAGTTCATTGGAAAATGTGTTTTGTTCTTTCTTACATTCAGGTGGTAAATTCAGTGGTGTCATCATACTCGTGCTAGCTCGCTCTTTACCTCAATACATAGTTCTTTACATAGTTCTTTTAGTTCTTTACATAGTTCAGTTTAGTTCGTTCGTTCGTTCTAGTTCATTGGAAAATGTGTTTTGTTCTTTCTTACATTCACGTGGTAAATTCAGTGGTGTCATCATACTCGTGCTAGCTCGCTCTTTACCTCAATACATAGTTCTTTACATAGTTCATTTAGTTCGTTCACATAGTTCGTTCTTTAGTTCGTTCTTTAGTTCGTTCACATAGTTCAATCCGATATAGTTCTTTAGTTCGTTCATTTCTGAGGTCGGTGACGGACGTGTTGCTGCGAACTAAAAGAACTAAAAAGAGGGAGGGAGACGAACTAGTTCTTATAGTTCGCAAGTGGGAATAGTTCGAATGAACTAGTTCGTTCGCGAACGACACAACTCTAGTATATATTAACAAAGATTCGCTTTGGTGGCATACGGCAACAATTGGCGTACAATTTGGGAAGGTGCCGAAATTCAAAGTTGTCAAAACTGGAGAATATTTTACTACGTTCGGTCGTCGACTCGTTTAAGAAATCAATATTTCAAATTGCTCACTAGTAGTAAGCTTAAAAGTATTTTTAAAAAAATATTTATTAAATTAATATTTGAGCTTAATTCTATTTTTACTCTTTCTAAACAAAACAAAAAGCTTTTTGAATCCAACTTAAACAGTTAAAAAGTTAACAAAAAAATTTTGAATTTGTTTGCAATGAATTTAGAAAAAAAAATTATGTGTACAAATTTTTTTCCATTTTATTCAGGTAGTTCTCAATAATTTCACTGTGCTATTCTCTATTCCACTCCACGTTCCTTTCTGTACACTACACTAGTCGAATGGTATTTGGCTAACGTCTGCTATGACATTTAAAACGCGAGCTAACGCCGAGTATTCGTCTTACGCGATATACTATTCACTGGAAAGCGTGGAGAAAACCCAATAACAAATGAATTTTCCGTGTAACCGACGTATAGCTGTCTCATCCGTGTTATACGATACGAATCCGGGATTTTGACAGTAAAAACAACAACAAATTGATAGACGGACGGTTCGTGCGTGTTACACGATTTGGGTCTTAAAATTAGATGCGCTTTTATGGAGAATAAAAAAAATATTTTTCGTCGTACTTCCCTAAATTCCTTCCCGCTATCGATCTAAAAGCCAAAACAAAACCATGCAGCTGGCATCTGCCGGCTCCTGAAAACGCCGTCAACATTCAGTGATTAAGTAAAACAATAACAATAAGTGTTAAACAATAACAATAATTGTTAAACAATAACAACATAAGATTAAATTAAACAATAAGAAATGACAATAAGTGTCTGAAAGGACAACAAAATAAATTAAATTGATAGCAGTTGCCGCAGTTGTCATAAAAATAAAAAAAATATGTAGAATATGTAGCGTATAGGCAGATTCTATAGTTGTACGTTGCGATCAAGAAGCGAGCACACACGGTAGCCCGTGGACACATTTTGAAAAATTTTACATATAATTTGAAAACGATTAGCCCTAAAAAATTTGACGCTTTATAATTTGTACTATTATGGAATCCCAATCTGAACCCCTAATTTTGGTTACAATCAGTAACCAAATCGTACAAAAAGCCACGCATCAGATTTGTTAAAATTTCATTTAGCTAACTAATGTAAAGAACTTAGAAACTGGCACAATAATTCCGTTTCTGATAGACATATCGATTTAATGTTTACAACACTAGATCTTATTTAATCTTTTACACTGTATTTAGTTTAGTCCGGACCAATGATTGTTAAGGCACATGAGATTATTTTACAAATTATGATATAATTTTGAATATTATTTCATTTAATCAGATTTAGATAAACCACAAAAAGGAGTCTTTTATGAGGACTGGCAGTATATCTGAATGCATAAGAGTTCCATGGGAGTATGATATTCACGATTCGGTATTCGTTATTATTCCAGTGCGTAAAGAATAAGAAACAATAAAATTGAATTATAATTGAATTATTGTGATCTGCATTTTAGGGAATCTATCCGTTGCTTACCAGGAAATACTAGTATGGAAAAAGCGACGCCAAATATAAGATAAATTCATGATATATTCTAATATTAACTATATTATAATTCAATGGTTTTGGTTACTTTTCGTCGTTATTCTCCGATGATTTTGCATATTATATGGATACTAGGCAATGTATTATTAATAGACTGTGACTGGTTAATGGATTGTGGCGATTGTCACTGCACATGGAATAACGGAAAGAAAACTGCTAATTGCGGAAATCGAAGTCTAACATCGATACCTGAAAATCTTAATTTAGATTTACAAGTCCTTGATATTTCATTTAATCGCATTGTTTACCTCGAGCAGAACGCATTTATTAACGCAAATTTGCATAATCTTCATAAGCTTTACATTCGGAATAGCTCTGTACAGATAATCCATCCGAATTGTTTGAATTCTCTCGATATTTTAATTGAACTCGATCTCTCAAACAATTTGCTCCGTTCTTTGAATCCGAATGTATTTTCAGGACTGCGAAAAATACGCCATCTGATTCTAAACAATAATCTACTGGAATACATAAGTAATGGCATTTTTCAAGGTCTGAAATATTTGAATAAAATCGAATTAAGAAAGAATCGCATTATTCGTATTGATGCAAATGCCTTCGCCGATGTTCCTCTTTTAACACAAATATATCTAGATAGAAACAAACTGAATAGATTACGAAAGGAGGTCTTTGGGTCTATTAAGGCTCTCAAAATGTTATCATTGGATTATAATCCTTGGAACTGTACGTGTCAATTGCAGGAATTTCGCGACTTTGTGCTGAGCCGTCATCTTTATACATCGTCAATATCCTGCTATTATCCTCTTCGACTACGTGGCAGTCTTTGGATAGATGAGAATATAAATTTATTCCCTTGTAAGCCGCGTATTTTTTATCCTACGAATGGGTCCTCCATCAGCACTTCTAAAGAAAATGTCACACTAATTTGTCGAGTACATGGACCACTCAAGACAATCATCTCATGGGATTACAAGAAATTGTTCCCGAACAACGCAACTAAAGATAATCGTCATAGTATGTATATCCAGGTACTGCGTGATGGCCAACCCAATGAGGAATTAGGTGCAGTGGTTTTTATGTCGCGTCTAATTATTATACATGCAGGGAGAAGTGATGAAGGCATATATACGTGTCTTGCGAGAAATGTGGGAGGACAAGATGCCGCTCAAATGAAGCTGATTATTGAAAAACAAGAAGAGATTACTTATTTACATAGAAATTTTATTGTTTTGACAGGTCTAATGGCTATAGGAATAATATGGGCATCAGCTTTTCCGACTACGATTACTTATTATATTTACAAACATTTTAAGAGTGCAAGGCCCAGTCGTCAACAACTGAACTTTGGCAGGACTATGGTCATTCCAGAAAATGGGATAATAACAAACCTTATTCCGTTTAAAACAATTTGACAAACGTATTAGAGCATGTTCTTAAAAGTTGACTGAATAAGTTAGATTAATATTTATATATAATCAATATTAATATCGGTATCGGATCATATACACATAATCCTAGTGGTCCTATTTGTTCGCCGTTCTTTTACTGCTGTCATGCGTTTCTCCTGACTCCAGAGAAAATAAAATACTGGGTACAGTTGAAATTTGAAAAATAACCACCAATATATCAAACCGCAACAGATATCCAGTTGGTACCGTCCGAAATTAGTACCGTCAGAAAGCTCATATAAATGTCAATAATTTATGCTTTGCCATGTGTCGAAATGTTAGCAGTTTTTGAAATCAACGAAACAAAAATTTAAATATTTTTCTGAAAATTATTCTTTTCCAAACAAAATATTTATTTAGTGCATGCAGTGCAATTTTTTTGTTATTATATTAGCTGAAAATATAGTACAATAACGGGGTTTTCAGAAAATAAAATTTATAATTTCTCAAATAAGTTGGCCCTATAACGCCATATTTGCCGTAGAGTGTGTTGAAAACATTTTTCTCACGATCTATTTATATTGGAAGACTAAAATCAATTTCCAGTTTTCTCAGAAGAATATTTCAATTCGTTATTTCAATATTCCTTGTAACACATTTACCAAAGATAATCGGATAAGTTCTGAAATCCCATTTTGGCCGGAATCGGATTAGTTTCCGTTGACATTTATGTCGAAAATGCTCTGAATTCCGATGCTCGTTTTCGAACGCGATGTAAGTTTTTTATCGGATTTGAGGTATTCTGAATTCCGATTTGTCGGATATTTTTACCGGAATAAATCCGCCAAGCTCTTTAGATGGGGATTTGAGAAATGTAGAAGTATTCTGTGGACAAAGCAAGTGTTTGTGAATTTAAAATTAAATAAAGTTTATAATCATGTAAAAAGCATTTATTATTTGTTTGTAATTTGTTTGTAATTTGGTAATAATCATGTAATTCTTAATTACGATTAAATTGATTTCGTTTAATTTTTCAGCGGAAAACATAAGAATGCAAAGCAGAATAAATATATAATCGAATTTATGTGGAAACATCCAGCACTTCAGAGTATACAAACACTGAAATTCCTGCAAGGGTCAAAATTGTTTTGCCGGCAACAGAATAGTATAGGTTTTCTTTAATGCATGAGCGTAATGCGTGATGAGCGTTTATTTTGCTGGCAAAGTCAAAGCAAAGCATTAGCGCTCAATGTTATCCCGACACAAATGTAGATGCACTCTTTCTGCTGTCAAAGTGCGTGTTCATAAAGTTTTAACTTTCGAACATATGCTCGAATCCGAGTGCTATCGCTCATTTCCGATCGGATTGCAGAACACTTTCTTAAATCCGGATCGGAATTCATTTCCGATTTGTCAGCAAATCCGATGCGGATTTCAGAACATACCCGGATATCATGTAGGCAGTTTATTGCGTTAACAATTATTTGTATAAACTTTAGTTCATATCAACTTTGTAGTTCTCAGTTGAATACTGGTGAAAATAAATCATTAATAGTCATCACTATTTCAAGTGAGATTGGACCACCAAATTATCTGCTCGTGGTATGCATACTCTGGGGAGAAATATAATGCCCTTAGATCTCTGTTCAGCATCACCGAAAAGTTCCAAAAAATCCCGAGAGCGCGCTTGAAGTACTAGTGATTCAAGTGATTTTACTGGTTATGATAAATCATTTTTGTTGTGTCTCATCGAAAGTAAACTTTAAGCATAAACTATCGCGTTTTTCGCCGGTATCAAATTTTCAAAAGTCCGTTTTTTAAGTGTTTTTTCTTACCTCCGGAATCTTCATACTAGTTAGAAGTCATGATTATGTCCGGTAAGGCTTTGTGGTAAAACATCCATAGGCACCGAAGGTTGAGTTAATTATAATTTTCCTGGCTCATTTATTGGTAGACTCAACTGATACAAATAGAAAAGTGGTTTGGTAATCGGCGGTAGCGGTTTTATCGGCTAATATATCGTCAAACTTTTGATTCTCTACACATTCGAGAGATTCGTTGAGTGCATATTGTATATATACATTTAATAGGTATTCCTGATAAATAAATACGGCCTACTTTTCCCCCAAACTTCAAAAGCAAACTGTGTCTTCATTTTTCAGATTTATCCCCCTGCCGGCAATTTCATTATTTTT
Source organism: Physocephala rufipes (assembly GCA_963966595.1). NCBI lineage: Eukaryota > Metazoa > Arthropoda > Insecta > Diptera > Conopidae > Physocephala > Physocephala rufipes. Next base: position 40,689,421 of record OZ016504.1, read on the forward strand.
TTGCGATATTTGTAAACCGGAAATAACGAGGAAATCGAGGGTGTCGATTGTGTATTTCACCGTGCTGCCCTAGTCCCAAATCAATATACTCCAATTTATCAAGGCCTTCAACGAATGAATATCGGTGGTGATCAAATCTATTAATGGCATCATATCCTGTCACGCATTCGGTTGCGTTAATTAAGGTCACAAATTAATTTGTTAATTGTTGGTTTGAATGGAATAATTTAATAATGAATGCATAATTTGATCTGTTTTTTTTAATAAGAAACTATGAAATTAATTTATTTATGTAATTTCTGCTCGCCTTCATTGTTTGATATTTGCAATGTTAAAATATTTTTAAGATATTTGTAACTTTGAAGTATGTAATTTTTGGTTTATTTTAATAATAACCGCTGAATATGTTCTTTTTCATAATTGGGATTTATTGAAGAAATATATACTAAGGAAACATTTGTTTCCATGGTTTCGTGGAAACACACACACACACACACACACATATATATATATATATATATATATATATATATATATATATATATATATATATATATATATATATATATATATATATATATATATATATATATATATATATATATATATATATATATATATATATATATATATATATATATATATATATATATATATATATATATATATAT
>OZ016504.1:40690291-40752791 GCA_963966595.1 Physocephala rufipes
ATATATATATATATATATAATATATTATATATATATATATATATATTATATAATATTATATATATATATATATATATATATATATATATATATATATATATATAAGTATATATATTATATATATTATATTATATATTTATATATATATATATATATATATATTCTATTATAGCGTGTTTATATATCTATTTCTCTACGTACTTGTTCCCATTGGCATTATAAAGACCTTCCAAAACATTATGTTTCGATATCTTAAAATCCAAATACTGTATGCAACCTTGGGCTAAGCGGGGCATCAGAAACAAACCTGCCAGTTGGTAAATATCTGCTATAAGAATGACTATATTCTTGTTATACGACTCTTTCAAGTCAATATGGTCCGTGTATATATAATTTAGTACTGTCTCAAAAGCCTCCGGCGAAGCATTGGGAAGGAGCACCTCGAGGAGGAGGCTGTCATTACTGTTTAATGAACGCACGTCTAAGTCTCCAAAAACCTTTTCCATTTGTTGTTTTCGAGCATCGCGAGCGGCCAAAATTTTCATGCGTAAATATTTTGAACGTGCTGCCACAAAAGCAATGTGTGCCAATATTTTAGTTTTCTCTGATCCTACAATAAATTGTATATCACAAAACTGTTTCTCCTGGAAGAATCTGCCGTAATCATCTCGTAATGTACATTTGGGGTAACTGGAGAACTGAAAACGATACGTATCCCCACGTCGTACACTATTGTCGACAGTGCCGCCAAAAACGTACATTGCATCGCTGATAACTGCGCTAGCATGGAAAACCCGACCAGACGGTATGTCTGAATTGGCCTCGGGTGATATAATCGACCAGACTTCCGTGTCCAAATCAAAACAATGCAGGTCGTTTGGCAGCGTTGAGTCTGCTGAGCCACCGAAAACGTAAAGGAAACGATCATGGTGCACCATTGTATGACCGTAACGTCGAGGTGGTGGCGATGAAGCAGCACCACGCAATACATGCTCATTGGATATTCGCCGCCAACTATAAAGTTGGTGCAAAATAGATGTTGTTATAAATAGATGATAATATCCAAAATTATTTCGCACACTTACGTTTTTGTCTTGAAATGAAATTGAAAGAGTAAGTTCGTAATTTGCAAGCCGCTTTGACCAGAGAAAACATACATATAGTCACGTGCCACCACTGCTGGAAAGTTGCAACAAGTTGGTGGTCTTTCGCCTTTCTGTTCAACTTCTTCCCACTGATGATTTTCGCCCTGTTTTAGTTAATCGAATTCGAATTAGGATCTATCATATTAGTTTATTTCATTACTAAATTACGTTCAAATTTAGTGTCCACATGTCGTTTAGGCGCGCATTACCATCATACCCAGCGTAAATCCACATTTTGTGATCGTAAACAGCCGCACCATGAGCAGAGCGCGGTACCGGTATTCTGCCAACAAAATTATATTTAATACATAAAATAAGTAAAGCCATTAGAAAAGCAAAAGTGCAACCTGCCAGAAAACTTCCATTCCACCCACATCGCACTGTGGAACTTGTATTCAAATAAATCATTCTTATTTGTCAGATTCAAATTCGAGTGTATATCACCCGTATAGCCACCAAAAATAAACATCGAGCTGCCATAAACAACGGCCGAATGATGATAACGTGGCGCCGGGGGAGTACCTGTAGCGCAAGCACGTCCCCAACTCTTATCTTTGATGCCAAAGCGTATCAAATCGTTAAGCATTGTTTTTCCATTATCGCCTCCAAAAACAAACATTGCATCTTTGTAGGCGACCACTGTGTGCTTACTTCGTCTATAAGATGAGATCCACTACAATAAATATTTGTTTGTTTTCATATTTTAGGCAATTTCTAACTTGGCTCCAACGAATTCAGCACATTCCAACATTTTTGTCCACTGGTGGGTAGCAGTGTATGAGGTAAAGTCAACATTAAGAGCGGTGCAAGCGTAACTGGATGGTGTAGTACATTTGATACTATTGCCTCCGCTGCTGGTGCTGGTGATACCGATTAATGCAGAATTTGCTACCGCAGATGTCGAGGCTGCAGAAGCACTTGTATCACGACTCATAGAATAATAGGACATTCTCCCAGGCGAACAGCAAAGCTTTTAATTACCAACTCGTCATCGCCTGACCCAGTTCTAGGTGCAATCCCACAAATAGCACATCCACTACTAGCAACCTTTTAAACTTTAAAACCTTTATAGGGACCTTTCAAACCTAATACTGTCTCAAGCAATGAAGCAATCAAAATTTGCAAAAAATTCTCATTAATTTCTTCAAATCGTATGCAACCACATAAACTTGTTATCTTTAAAGCAGAGATAAAGTGGTAGGACCAGAATTTTCGTACCGGTGATTTATTCACCGCGATTAAAAATCACTGGTCACCGCAGTGATCGAATCCCTTAAAAACCAGTGATTTCGAGGACCAGTGATTTTCGTTCTTACGTATATAAAATATTCTTTCACGTTCTAGCTGTCACTGCAAGGAGGAATGCAGGTTACTTAATAACAGAGTTGGCGTTATTGCACAAAACGAAACTATGCTGCTTCTTCGATTCCCTTTTGCGTTTGCTCTCATTTTTCTCTGCTTCGAGAGCTTATAGATAAGCAGCAGATAAAATTTCGTTGGGCACGAATAAACAAACATTGTTTGTGCTTATCAGTGCATTCCAGGCAAAAACCAGGTGCCGAGGCCAGGTGTCGGTTGAGGGACAGTACCGAAACAGCTAGTGAATAAAACGCGAGGAAGGAATCTTTGGCTTGGGTGTGAATGAAGCGGCATGGTAAAAATTTATTCAGTAACATTCAGGACGTCGTTTAGGAGGGGGGTGTCTTTGTTGCCAGTAAGCAAATGGACTACTAATGGAAAACAGACTTTATCTAAGGAAATTGACGAAAGTTTTGTATACTAAAAAAATTCCTAGTGTCTTCTAAAAGCCAGCGTCGCAGTTTTTCCATTCGTTTCGGTTTGTGCAATAAGGCCAATAATCTCTGCTTAATAACGAGTTTGCGACCACTAATCATCGTTTTTCTTTATATTATTTTTTCACTTCTTCAAAATCACTGGTTCAAGTTCATTATTAGGAACGAACGCTCCTACTAGTTGTTCCTGAGATGTGAAAGAATAGTGTAAAAAAGAACGATAATCTCTGGTTCCGATTTCGGTGCTGAGCAACGAACTTGAGAACCAGTAATCGCCGTTTTTCTTTACATTATTCTTTTACATTAACAAAGACAGGGAGGCCGTTCTTCGCAATAGAGTTGAGCGATTTTTTTGTACCGGTGATTTAGTCACCGTGACTTAAAAATCACTGTTCGCTGCAGTGATCAAATTTCTTAAAAACCAGTGATTTTCGGAACCAGTGACTCGTTCTTAGGTATATAAAATATTCTTTCAAGTTCTAGCTGTCACTGCAAAGAGGAATACACGCTACTTACACCCTTATTCTAAGAGACGAGTCGAGACGAGACGAGCAAATTTTTGCACTGAAAAACAGCTGCTAATCAAAAAACTCGTTTTTTGGTAATCTAAGAGACGAGTCGTTATTCTTTACGTCTTCGTTACGTCTTTTTTCCTCGTCTTTTTGGTAATCTAAGAGACGAGACGAGTCGTGAAAGTATGTTTTTTCTGCCAAAAAAAGACGAGTGCTTTTGAATTGTCGTCTTCATATAAAATTAAAAGATTTTTAGGAAAATTTAAAAATAATGTAATATAATAATATTGTAAATACTAATTAACGGGTCTTACTTACTTAACGGGTCTCTTTTTCAAAATTTGCTGTTCGAAAAATTAAGCGGGAAAAATGTGACAAAGCAATAGAAACACAGTTCAATCAGCAGCAATGGAATTCCAATCAAAGATGTTAGTATTGAAAATGAAATTTTTTATAATTTTTTATTAGTTTTGCATCATTTTTTCTTTGTAGTTTTACAACAGCAGCGCAGTTCAAGCGTCTGTTAATGAGTATGGAGGCAATGCCAGAGCTTGCAACCAGAGCCCCAAATTATGGAGGCGTCAAGTCAAAAACATTTGTTGTGTCGCGAACATGTCGATTACGAATACGCACGAAATTATCTTCCTCATCATTTACGAAAATAAAGAATTGCACAAGCGCATCCATTTCGAAATTATCGCAGATTTATTTAAAATAATAATACAATTTGTCGAAAATTTTGGTTTGTTTTCAGTGTTGGAAAGTGGCACTCAAGACTAAAATTAGTGCATACTTTTGACTGAAAATTAACCAAATTTATCGAAGGAGGCTGAAATATTATTCTGATAATGATTTTTCCAATTTATTTTGTCTTTTAATTATGTTTGTTTAAAGTATTTCGCAAAAAATAGACAACTGATTAAAATTTTTATGTATTCACCACACGGACTTCTAAAATTTATACTTTCTAACACTGTAAATTTATTTGACATAAAATACACCATAAACGAGACGTAGAGCAAAACGAGGTAAACACCTCGTCTCTTAGATTACCCTTTTTCATCGTTCGCGACTCGTTAACGTTCAACGCTAAATAGTTTTCTCGTCTCTTAGAATAAGCACTTTAATAACGAGTTTGCGACCACTAATCCTCGTTTTTCTTTATATTATTCTTTCAGTTCTTAAAAATCACTGGTCTAAGTCGTTATTGGGAAGGAACGCTCCTACTTGCTGTTGCTGAGATGTGAAGGAATAGTGTAAAGAAGAAAGACAATCACTGGTTCTGAATTCGTTGCTGAGCAACGAACTTGAAACCCAGTAATCGCCGATTTTCTTTACATTATTCTTTCACTTATTAGCAAACACAAGGACAGCGTTCGTTGCTGAGCAACGAGCTTGGAACCAGTGATTTTTGTTTTTTTGTATGTTAGTATTCCACGTTCTCGCTGGTTTTGCTATTGCTCATCAACGGTCAGAGACAACGAGATAGGAAACTCTTTTCCCGAAAAAAATGTCAAAAAAATGACAAAATTTTACACTGCCGAAACTAACGTACAGGGGTTATGTATATGATGCGTAATTCACCAAATTAAATGTCACGTATGACATTACATGAAAATATGTAAACAACAGTTCGCTTCGGCGGCTTGATTTGAAAGCACATTTTGTGCTCTATTTTGAAGTGAAAATAATAAGAAAAAGAGTCACGAACAAGAATTTGAATTCAATAAGTTCTATAGATAAAGTTTAAGTAAAAGAAAATATTAATACGTAAAAGTAGAACATAACGCGGGCTTCAGCCAGAATTCGGATGGGCTGGCCAACACCACTTTGAGCTGGCCAATACCACTGGTGTCTTATTTTCATGTCACCACAAATGCCAAAAACATCCCAAAATAGAATAAAGAGCTGATGAATATTTTGGAATCCCGTAGGAAGGACCAGCAAGAAAGACTTGAGGACGATGTTGACATTACTCCGGATGAACTCAATATTGCCATGAATAATGGCAGTAACTCGTCCTTCGGTGGTGGCAAACAGCAAAACCAAATACTATGCGCGGATATTTTTGAATCGAAAATGTAGAAATCGAGCCGTTGCGAACGTTGTTTAGGAAACCTAGGAAGAAAACGCGTAAAGAATCAGCTGATGCTGAGAATATTGAACCAAAAATGGGTTTAGTAAAAAGCACCGAAAGTAAACAGCTGCAAAAAGAAATCCACGAAAACAGCAGAGAAACAATTTTGGGGGCGCTGGAAGGCAAAAAATTAATTTGCAATCAAGATACTATAAAGCAGCCCACACAGAATAGAAATAATCAAATGAAAGACTCGCCACTTAATTCGAAAAGGAAATTGAAACAGGCGCGCCTAACAAATTATTCAATTCACAAGAACTCAGTCATGGAAGTAAAATCAGGCTCCATACTTTTTAAAATTTACGGTAATTCTATTAAATATTTCATTTCTCGTCGTTTCGAATCGATTACTATATTCAATTCTTTCAGAATTTTCAGATTTTCATTTTCATTTTAATGCGCGAATGAGCTAAACTTTCCTCTAGTTCTAACCAATTCAGAACGCTAAACAATTAATAGTAACTCACCAAGCATTATAATAATGTTACCTCCCAAACCGGAAACAGTGTTCAGAGAAGAAAGTTATCAAGAAAGCACCTGCATAGAATCAATGCCTCTCCTGCATGAAGTCCTCAAGAATGGCAATGAGACTTTAAATAATTTAAAACGTATAGATAGCGCGAAGTAATCCAACAAGTAAAAACAATATAATGGTCGGATTCTAACTAATTTTGAATATTTTCCTTTCTAGAAAAGAAGGAGCAAAGAAGTGAAGAGAAAACAGACGCAAAAAAGACAACGGAGGAAACAGTATCAAAAATGGAAGTAGCCGAAAGGAATTTATTTGACGAGAGCAGCAGTAGTGAAACGGATTTCCTATAGTAAACAAATGAAAACATAAAATTTCCATCAGAGGGCTGTGTGCACTTCCACGCCACCCAAGAGGTATGCACATTGGCGCGTTACCGGTTTTTTTGGATGTCCGGTTCCCCAGTAGGCCTATAACACTCATATACAAATATACAATGCGCACTTATTTTATTAGATATACATAACAAATTGTTAGGAAATTAAAATTGTACAATGATATGTAAAACATTTCACAAGCGTTAATATATATGAAATTTAAAATGATGGTAACGATGTTACATTTTATGAATGTTAATGGATGTTGGTGATAATTTATGATATAATGATGCATAGTTAGTACCTAAATAAATTTAGTTAAGCACAGTTAAATTTAGTTAAGCACAGCTAAAGAGTTAAAACGAAGCAAATATAAAAAGTGCATTCACAAATAATCCTATTACCTATACCTATTTGTACCCAGCATACAGTGTATAACTCTGATTTATAAATTTTTCAACAGTTTAATACTGATTTTTTTAATTGCTCTTTTATTTTATTGAGCTATAACTTCTAAACAAATGCAAATCACAAATATTTTTACTCTCATTTGGATTAGAATGTTGGTTATTCAAGTTAAAAATTTCCATATCAGAGCTATACATTATCACCTAAATCTAACATTGCAGGTTTTCTAATTGGAACGACTGGAGATTCCAATTGGAAAACACTTGCGGCCGCTTGACCAACATCTTACCGTGATCCATCGGTGGCAGCGTCCGGAAGCCTGAAGAAGTGACCACCGCCTGCACAACCAACTTTACTGCATACTCGCACACTTGGCATTTTTTAGCAAAATTAGAAATCTTTGGAATGAATAAAATTTTTTTAATTTTGCAAATTTAAAAATCATAGTGAAAAAATATATAGCGAAAAAGGCCCAGCGCTGCAAATTCAATTCAAAAAAGAAACTTCAAAAATACGAAACCAATGAAACGAATTGAAGCGTGTACATAAATTATGTGAGTATGTTTTACGTAACAATCTCAGTAATTCAACACGTAAGTAAATGTTTGAACTGAAGACTATCAAAATTCCGTATATATATATATATATATATATATATATATATATATATATATATATATATATATATATATATATATATATATATATATATATATATATATATATATATATATATATATATATATATATATATATATATATATATATATATATATATATATATATATATATATATATATATATATATATATATATATATATATATATATATATATATATATATATATATATATATATATTATTGAATTCTTTGATATTACAAACAAATGTGACCTACATAATCTTGTTCAATACCAAATATAATGAAATTTTCTAATTTGGTTAGTAGTATCAAGCTCATTTAGCAAGCTATAATGGTTTAATATACTGGTTTAATGATTCTTTTTTTAATAATTAGCGATGAAGTTTAGTTTATACCACATTACAAAATGCACTGTTTTCATACGAATGCTAAAAAATGTACTTAAAAAACTACGAGCCGCATAAGCAGGTAACACTAAAATGGTTAAATCTAGCTGCGAGGTCAAAAAATAATTAAGAGTTTCTCTTAAGGATGAATTCATCACAATTCTGTTGAAAAACTAAGATGTTGTTAGAAGAACCTTGTTGAGCCCGTGCTGGCTTATGCCCGACTAGCCGGAACAACACTCAGGGGCGTTTCCAACCCTGCCAGGACCGGACTGGGTTCCAACAATAAATTCTCTGTTTTGAACAGAGATATTTTTTTTTATTATCTCTCTCCATCCCCATCCACGATACCGCCCTTCATCCCGCAAAGGAAAAATTTACACGATCATAGTTTTATTAATCATGTTTAATACACCAAAAAAATATGCAATTATAAATCATAGTACAAATTTTATCAAATATAATACAATATCACGATAATGAAATATGACAAATACATATGAATTCACATCTAAAATGACATAAACGAGCTCACACTCTTGTAATGACTGCCACAAACTTCTTTTTTTTTAAAAAATTACATTCGACCCTCTCAGTTTGGTCACCCAAGGCCGTGAAGGAGCTCCCTATTGGCAACAGACGGTTGGCACTGTCTTTTTGTAGCGCCCCTACCCACCAAAGGAGAAGTCACCCAAGTTGTTCCCTCTTACAACACAAACAAAAATACAGTAATTATAATCTATTAAGATTGTGACTCAAATTATATTTTGATAATTAATAAGTTGTTTCTAAATACCAATACTAATCTAAAGACTTAATTCAGCTGCTGGTCGCTGCGCCTTCTGACCTATTGCTCCTCCTTGGTTCCTCCGCATTATGTAGTACCATCAATTGTAACGTTGATCAGGAAACAGATTCTCTTTCACATCTATTTTTTAGTAATTTTCTTGTTTTACTTCATAATTTTTTTTTATGTTGAAACGTTTCAGTTGTTTTGTTATTCAGTGAATAGAAAAGTTTTTTTTTTGAATCGGGTAGTAACAACGTAATTCATTTAAGAAAAAAAAACGGTTCATAATTATTCACTTTAAGCTTGAGGTATGTGGCATATTCTGTATCAGTAAAATTAAGTCACGATTTATATTATTGATAGAAATTAATTCCGCTTCAAAGGCTTCTTTTTATAGTTTAGTTTTCGGCGTTCACATAAAATATGTAGATTGGAAACACAGCTAACTTTATATAAAACGATCTTGAATTTTATTTTTGCAAAGACTTGCAATGGCCCGTATTCTAAATTATCTTTTCGCGTGACATATATGTTCGCTTCTAAATTCCTTCGATTTTTCTTTAGTTTTATTTTTTTCATTTTATATCTTTTAACCTTTTCCGTTACTGTAAGTTTCATAAATAAAAATAAAAATCACCCTTATTTGCCTTTTTCAGGAAACTTTCACGACTCCAATCACAACCGGCCGCCACGGCAGTTCAAAATCGAATCTCTCAAAAATTCCGACTCGCGGCAACCGCAGTTCTAAATCGAATGTTCTCGTTCTTTTCTTTTCTCAAAAACTAGTTTTGCGAAATCTACCGGTCGGAGACCCGTTGCTTAGCCTTGAAGTTAAGCATAATACAATTCAACCAAGAAAAATATATTTTAAAAGAATCATTTAATTTTGGAGATTATTCTAGAAAATTATATATATATATATATATATATATATATATATATATATATATATATATATATATATATATATATATATATATATATATATATATATATATATATATATATATATATATATATATATATATATATATATATATATATATATATATATATATATATATATATATATATATATATATATATATATATATACATATATATATATATATATATATATATATATATATATATATATATATATATATTCAATTCAATATATTCAGTATTCACATTGAAAATATATATGAAACGATTTATTTACATTTACTTGCACCCATTGTTGCATGTGCAGCGACCTGTAGGAAAATATTAAATCATAGAGTAAGAAATAACAAGAGTCTGAATCACTCAATATCGCTTTATTGGCCCAATAGAAGCGGTCGGTCGGGATGCTGAACGAAGTAAGAATTGAGTAAAAATACGATTGCCAAACGAGACGGCCGAATTTATTTCTTCGTGGCGCTCTTTGTATTTACTTTATTATTACTTGTTTGTTATTGCTTTGATTATCAGATTGTTATTAGATGGACGATTTATGCTTGTGTGCGTATGAATTACGCGTGAGCGAATGCCTTTTGACGGCGGAAAATGTTATCGCTTTCTCACCTTGTCTGCTTCAAATAAATGGTCATAATGCGTAAAACAATATTTCTAGTATGCGGGTGAGAGAGGAATTTACAAAACAAATTCTTCGTTGCCAAACAAGAGCAGTTTTTTCTTCGTGTGCTCTTCGTTTCACTTTCTTGTTTCTCGTTTGTTATTATTTTGCTTATTATATTATTAATGATGGACAAATTATACTTGTGTGTGTGTGTGAATTACGCATTGTGAATGCTTATTGTTGTGTGAAAAGTACATATGAAACGGCCATTTCACTCTTTCTGCATGAAATAAATGGCAATAATACATACAACACATTCTCGCTCATCAGCGCGATTGCGAAAATAATTTGCAAAATAAATTCTGAATTTTGATTTTTTCCGTATGAACGAGGAATCGCAAGGCACAAGGCGTCGCGAAAGTATGCTATGGAGCGAACAGCGCCGCTTTTTGTAGTTAAAAAAATGTAGAGTGACTTATTCCTCATACCTTTAAAAGCAGAAGACACATGGGGGTGCACTTATCCACTACAATGGCTTAGATTGTTTTATTTTATTTTTGCTTTCAATATTTTAATATTTTTGGATGTTTGTTATTCCTTACTTCTACATATATTTGTTAGGTTTTTCAATTGCTATTAATATTTAAATTATAATTAAATATTAATTAAAATATGCAGTTTAACTACACCCAAAATACTGTTTTTTAATATTATGGTTTTTAATATTATTGCTTATATTTATATTGGTATTTATTCTTTTCAAAATTTCTATCGCGAAAATATCTATTTTTATTTCTATAATAGTCGCCTTGAATGGCCTTGCCGAATTCAATTCCTATCGAATTGTTACAAAAACAATTCAGAATGGAATTGATAATGTACAAAGGATATCCAAACACACTACATATGCATGCAAAATCACATTCATTGTTTACGAAAATCGCATGCAGATAAGGCATCTTTTTTCTCTAACAAAGCAGAGAATGTACAAACACACGAACAAGCTACAAGACAACAAACTACAAGAACAAAACAACAGCAGTACGAAACGAAGTCTCTGAGAAACACTATGAACAATGAAATAAATGGATGAGAAGAGAATAGCAAATGAAAGCACTCACTAATGAGTGAAAATGGTATCTGTTATTGGATCGCACGAAGAAAAATTTGCTTGTACCAGATTCGGACTCTTGTTATTTCTTACTCTATGATTGAACCAAACTATTCAGGATAGAAAAATAAACTGTTAAATTATTTATATTACTTCAAAGTGAAGATAGAAAATATAAAATAATTATATTAATTCACATTATTATTAATAATACATTATTAAATAAATTCTTTTAAATACTTGTTTAATTAACTTTACCATCACTTATATTGTAAAATTGACTTGAATGCTTATTAAATGCTAATTAAAACGTTATACCATATTTCATTTCGTTTATATTCTCATAAAATATTAACAATATTTTAATTTAAGGTGGAGATTATTAAAACACATATACGGTAATTTAATTGCTTCGGCGAGTGATTAGTAAACATGAAAATCAAAACAAAGCCCTTCACTTGGATTTAGGGTAATGTTAATAAAGCAACATGCAGAATTTGTTTAAGTAAATTGTTTTAAATATTTGTTTAATTTATTTTACCCTCTTTGGAATTATTTGCCCCATTAAATAAGTCATTCCATTTTTGCGAATCACTAAATTATTACGCGAAATTCCATTTCATTTATTTCCTCATGCTTACAAAAGCGCCATGTTTTTGCCGATAAATTATTAGATATATTATTGTCATCAAACAAAGTATGAACGCAAGGCATGTACACAGCTTAAAGCATAAAAGTGTACATGAATTAGAATTTAATTTTTAAATTTTATAGATCAATATCTAAGTTGGAATATCTAAACAGAGGTGGTGGGAATTTTAGACCGAAATGTCATTAGGGTCTGAAACTCAAATATTGTTTGGGTCTGTAATGCCGTGGTTATGCTACCAAACTTGTTTGGTGCAAACAGAATTTTTGTTGTTGTTTTGGTATAAAAGAGAGACTGGAAATTTCCGTCTTTCAAAGTCTTCCTTCCAGACATCAAACATTTTGTTGCCCCTATCGTGAGGCAAACACGTCAAATTTTACGGTGTTGCCCAGTGCAATTTTTCTTAAATGTATCAAGAAAAGGAGCAAAAGTAAGCAAAATGAAGATAAATCACGGGAAAAATGTAACACTGCAATACTTATATTTTGACGATATTACCGCAAACCATTGTGCTCAATTTAAAGCAGAGATAACGAGAGAGGAAACTTCTGACAGGTTGACAAAATGCAGCTCTGATTGGCGTTAGTGTTAGTTGAAATTCCTAGAAATCGAAACAAACGTGTAGAAATTCCGGAAAAGGTAATTTTACGTTAGATGTAGAAGGAGACAAATATAAGTGGTTCTTTAGTTCGAACTTCGAATCAGGGTTGTGAACTGATAAACCCAAGAATTTTCTTGGATTTATGAGAAATTCACAACAACAATTTCAATGGAGCAATCCTGTATTTATATTAGGTTCAGCCTAAACCCAAAAACTAACCCGAAACCTAAGTAAATCCGTTTAGTGTGAACGCGCTATAAAACAATTTGATTTTTTTGCAACAAGTCTTTGGAAGTTATTTGAAATGAAAGGTGTAATATATTAGTAGTACAAAAGGTAGTAGAGAAATTGTAAAATTTTAGTAGGAAAAATATGTAAAAAAATTTATATGTTGTAAATATGCAATTCTGTGTTTGACGCAAGCATAACCACCCACCAAACACGGACGTCCAACACGATGAAAGAGAGTAACTGTGAAACCACAACCTGGCAGCGGCAGCGGCAGTAACGCTCTCTCACGAGCTGCCGGGATTATATGTGGCAGTGGCATCGACAGCGGCATCTGTCATTTGTTTGTATATATTTTCTTCATTTAGTTGTGAATTCTGTTCGGATTTTGTTTACATTCTATTATAATTCTATTACAATTTTAGATATTGTCTAGGATTTTCGTCAAAAATTGGCAACTCTTCTTGAGAGAAAAAGAGAAAATGCTTTGCTGACGAAATAGATTTTAATTTTGCTGACGATGCCCGGCAGCTAGCTGTTCCCATAAGCTCCTGTGTAAATTTCACGTAGCTGCCGCTGCCGCTGCCGGGTTGTGGTTTCACAGTAAAAAGTTAGCCAAACAAGTTTGGTAGCATAACCGCGGCATAACATGCAATCCCGCGAATTGTTTGGTTCTGTAACATCGATTTCCTGGAATTCCATTGTTTGTTTGGGTCTGAAAGTCACTAATCCTACTTTACAAAAACCAAAATCAGAGTTGCATTTTCAGAAGTTTCCTATCTCGTTATCTCTGGCTTTTTTTTCGTTATTCTCTGATCTCTGATATCTCTGATGTGAATTCAACAGTCTATAATAATGACAGTTACGACGAATTTTCATTTACAGCAACGAGTGTTCGATATCATTATCTCTGGTGGCGGAAATTTAAAAAATAAAAAGGTAGTGTGATGCAGATTGCCGCTTATTTGATGAACGGGGAACCGCCTCAGGTTTGTGCACATTACGTATCGGCTGTTCCAATTAAAATTTTCTAATATATTTTGTTACAGCAAATTGCTGAGAAATTCATCAAACAATTGCTGCGCAATAGTTATGTTAAGAAATCTCTATGCTTTGAATCTGTAGCTCAATTTTCAGAGAGTGTGTTTATGTTTATTGGTTTCCAGTGTGAAATCAAATCGTCGCAAATAAAAGAAAATGCCTATGAGTGGCCATTGTCACTGCCTGTCTATACTTTTCCGTATAATCCTTTATTTTTTAAACGTTTGGGAGCTTTTCTTCAATATATATCTGCCGTTATAATAGAATTACAGCAAGCTACAAATTGTTCCCGACATGAAAGTCTTCGCCAGAGTCCAATAGAATGTTTTCTACAATTTCTGGGTGCTTGGCATGATATATATAATGATTTGGAACAGCGAGAGGTTAACTTTGCGAGACGTCACTTTGAGGAACCTCTGGCAGTAATCAGTGAATTAAGAATGTCTAATTGATGGTGCTCTTTGTATAAATAAATTTTTGTAGATTTTCATTTACTTTTGGGTTTTCATCCATTGTGGAAAACCTACCGTAATGATTTCAGGCAGTTAGATGATATTTGTGGCATATTTTACCAAAGTGCTTTGAAAGGGATTTTGTAAGTTAAAGAGGAGTACTATGGTTAACCCTTTCTTCCTTCGATCTAATTTTTGTTCTTTGTTTAAATTTAACTTGCATATCTACAGCTACCCGGAATGTCATTCACAAATAGCTGAAGGCTTGTCAATTATCTTCTCTCAGGATTTTCAGTTATTCTATGAACATGATCAGAGTTCTTTGAATCTTTTTCTGGAAATATTGTCTGTCGAGGTCAGTGCGTATAATTAAATTTTGTGCCTTTACCAAAATTTGATTTACTTTAGAATCACGTCTCAACGAAGACAAAAATATTTAATCTTCTTGAAGAAATGCTACAAAACCCAGGAATAACGCAAAGCCACTTATTGATATTAACAAATTATTTAATAGAAGAAAAACTTCAAGAGGCCTATTTTACGATTTTCAAATTTACAAAAAGTAAACGATTACTAATTGCAACCTTGCAGTTTTTGAAAATATTGCAAAGGTTTTATTTCCTTATTGCTAATTTTATATAACTTTTTATATATAAATATATAAGTAATTGCTTCTTGTCCATTACAGCAAGCTTCCTTCAATGGACTGCTTCTCCCGTTCATTTATTGAATCATTCTGGACTCATATCCTACACAGTGATGATACTGTATCTCATTTAGCAACTAAAGTCTACATAAAAATCATGAAAAGAAAATTCGACCAGATTTCTCTAATCGAACATATTTTGGAATCTTATTTCTTGGCATCCGTAGTTATGATTGGACAGTTTCGATTCAATATTCTAATAAATATTTTCGTTTTTTAGGATAGAATAGATATGATTGATAGATACCTGAAGGCGCTATGGAACGTTTTCCCGTCTCTACTTGACATTGATAAATACACTGAGAAGATTAAATCTACACACGCCCCAGATTCTTTCCGTGCTTATGTAGCATACTGTTTCGTTTACGTATTCGAAGCTCTGGTACAAGATTTCGGTATACATTATTTAATGCTTACAGTGGATATATTGCAGTGTTAAGGTCATTCCCAATTACAGGCAAATTTCAATTCATCCTAGAGAAACTCTTGCTATCTTTGCCAAATGCTCTAAAAGAAATTAATTGCGAAATCATTTTGGGTATTATGTTGAGAATTTACACTGTTCCGAATTTTATTGTCATAAGACGACGGTGTTCGCGTTATATAGAGGTGAGTTCCTATTTAATATCAATAAGTAATTCAGTGTAGGGTAGAATTGTTTCAATATATTGGATTATTCGCAAGGTAATGTCGCGTAACTTTTTCGGATTTTTGTGAAGCAAGAAAAAAAATAATCAAAATATTATGAATATATGCACATGCGAAGCTCAGTTTCAACGTTTGTAGGGCGTCTATGAAGACAACATTTTATCCCGGAACTAAAGTACGAATACTAAATTATTTCCAGAAAGTTGGCGTGATCTGTGTCACTACTAGGAATACGGATATATCCTGTGGGTGTAGGGTATTTAAACTTCGGCCAGGCGGAAGATAGCATCCTTACTTGTTATATTAAACAAGTATATATAACTGTAAATATTACGGATTCTGTAAAGTCGTTGCTTATTTGCAAAACGATTATTCAATACTTAGTTATTGGTTATGTCTTTAAAAAGCTGTAATGTTAGAAAAAAATTGAATCTAGAGATAATTTGTCATCTGTGACAAATTAGGTCTAGGATTCATGGGAATTGAAAATGGAAAATTACCTTACATGTACAAATAAATAGTAAATAAATGTACAAATAAATAGTAAATAAATAGTAGATCTTGAAATTAAATAAATTCAGCTGCAATGTTGAGGTCATAGGATGTAGCAATGAAGTAGATATACTAAAAGTTAACTAATATCAACTATAAAGCAGAAAAGTTGGAGAATGTTTTAATGTAATTTTAAATGTTCTTTCAGATTTTTCTGGGTTTTGAGAAGTTCGCTTTTGAAATCTTCACGAATTATTCGTATGAATATCCTACAATGTGGAATTTATTTGGTGCTTGGAATTATTGTCTGCAATTTACAAAGAACTGGTATAAACTCGAAAGATGTAGTGTAATTATAAATAATTTCTTGCGTAATATCGAGCATGAATTGGACAAGGAGGTGAAATTAATACAAAAAAAAATTTGCAATTGTTATTCTGGCAATTTTTTCAGGACCTACCTGTTCCAGTACTTAGACAATATAACGATTATTTACAAAAATTTTCGATTTTGTTAAAAACAGGATATGATCTTTGTGACAATCTAAACGATTTCATCCAACGAATACAAATTCGTTTAACGGATAAATCACAAATGACAACATTTGCAACTGCTGCCAATTGTTTGCACGGTAAAAAATATTGAATTGTATATCTTTGAAAGCGTGGAATGAGACTTGTTGTGTGTTAACATATCACAAACACTGTTTAAAACGATTTGATATTTAAACGTTATTTTACAAAGTTAGTTAACAAAATAATAAGTACAGAAGTTCAAAGTGGGAAAGAATTTCGAACTAATGAAAGGTTAAAACAAAGGTAATGATTGAGTTACTGGGCAGAAATGTTGCAAAACATTCTATTTAACAGGAGCTAAGGTTTAAAGTTTTTTGCGAATATTCTGCTTTTTTATTAAGATGCATTATACTATGGGGCTTAAGACCCAATCTCAAACCGATCCAGAAATGAAGAAAGGATTTGGTAAAACTAAAATTTATGTCAAGGTTGATGTAATGGGATGTAAAGGGATAGTAGATGTCTGAAATTTAGCAAATAAGAACGCTAATTTCGGCCTTCGATGAAGCTTATATACCCTACACACGCAATATAAATTTAATGTCTGATCCTAATTATCAGTGGGTTGTGAACCACATTAAAGAATACTTATTTAAAAACATCTTAACGCCTTTTGCAAACACATAAACCAGTTACCTTAGCTATTTTAGAAACTACAGTAACGATTAGTATACAAATTTTGTTATCAATATTTATTGAATTTCCAAATTTCGCTGCAAAATAATGTAAGAACACTTACTGCTTCATCTGAAATTGATACGTCGGCTTAGTTTACTTATAAATACCAAAAATGTGACAAATGAAGCAACATGAGAGAGGATACATTGACAACTAATTACTATGATAAAATATATATAATTAGATTTCCAAAGTAGTCACTCTCTCTCTCTCTTCACAGCAAGAGCGACGGCAACATCTTTAGTGCAGTTTTGTAGATGTTTACAGCCTACATCCGAAGCCATAGGGTATATTCACTTCTTCCGTTTGTAATGCACTCACGGAGGCGTGGCATGTATAGAAAAGTCTATACTCGTCCTCAGAATAAAGTGAGTTGACTCAGTCATGTTCATTCGTCCGTCTTACTGCTTACCTGTTTGTCTGTCTATTTATCTCCTTGTCTGTATGTGCCTTTGTCTGTGGAAAACAGGATTGCGGTCGCAGAAGGAGATATTACATGAGATTTGGGACGAATATTCATTGAATATTTGTACTTCTTTTATAAAAAATTTCCATTAAAACTGATTTCTCGGAATTTATGTGTTATCATGGTTTTATAGCCGAAATGGTGTTATATATTATCACTCGCAAGAATGATCATATGTTGACGCATGATAAAGGGGTATGTTGAAAGTGGTTTGATCTAAATTAATTAAGAAAAGAATAATGTAATATTAAAAGGAGCGTGTGTCATCTCCTGATTATTAGAATTGGCTATCAAATTATATTACGGGTGTAGGGTATATAAGCTTCGGCTATTCGGTTTTTACCTATTTTTTGATTCTGGTATTTCCGATGTCATTTCTCCTTTATTACAAATTTCTACTGAGAAGGAAGGTTCGTGTTATGGCAGCATAATCAGACCAAAACAGGAATAAGTTTTCGGGTCTCCTTCCCTTACTCTTCTCTTTTGACTGAAGAAGGAAGAGTTAGTTTCTAGAGTAAGAGTGAAACAACCACCGCCTCAGCAACTTACACGGTGATTTTATAAAAGCCAGACTTACTCGCTTTTTCAATTATGCTTTGCTATTTTTTCAGAATTTGTGTTATTGGCCGGTAAAAACCCGAAGATGAGCTTTTAATTTTTTTATACAATTGCCATCAGAAAGAGCAATAAAAGCATTGATAATGTAAATAAAACATTCATCGGGTTTCATATTCGCTTTTTTATAAAATATATGAGTAAGACAATTAAAGAAAATCTCAGAGCTCTGGCAACCCTGATGTGTCTGTGTAAGTCCATGGAATGCTAGCCTTAGAATATTTTAAAACGATTTCGGTTGCTGCATGAGCACTACTTAAATCACTTATTATTTATTCAGTTAAATCTAATTTCTACACCAGTAGCCATCTTTTTGGGGTTGTTTTTTGAAAGTGTCTCTCAATTATGTGGAGTTAGGATGGAAACAGAAGAAAACAAAAAACACGATAACACGGAATCTGCGTTATCGGGAGTGTATTCACAAAAGGAGCAACGATAGACAAATTTTCGCTTCGTGAAATGAGAAACTTATTTGAATTTCATAAGTTCATGGAAATAGATTTGATACTCTGGCTTGTTAATCGCTTTTAATTGAAGAATACGTTGCTATCGATTATCGGCAATTATGTTTATTCGTTTCTTTTAATTTACTGCATTTTTAGATGTTTACGCAATTGAAATTCTTATTTCTGGCTTTAAGATGCAAATTTCCTCAAATGATTTTAGCGCTCATGATAAATCTATATCTACGCGTGCCCAGCAATTAGTAGAATACTTGCTGACTTTTTTGAGTAATACTGAAGATGTATCTAAAATGTCGTTGATGCGTATAAATACGGTATAATTCTTTCATATAATTTAGAGTTAATAAACACCTTCTATTTTTAGATTTTCGGCTGCTTCATCGATTTACACTGCATATTTCATAATAAATGTACTATTCATAATATAAAATTGTCTCCCCACACTTATTCAGTGTTGGTCGAAATATTGATTTTTATTAATTTCAATACAAAAACGGCAAATACTAGCAACGAAAAACTTCAATTGCATCCGGATCGTATTTTCGAATATCAAAAATTGTTACTGCAAAAATTTGTAAAACTTCATGGCAGCCATAATGTTACCATACCATCGAATGTGGCTTGGAAATTATGTATTTGTTATAAATTGGTAAGAGAAGGAGCATTCGAAACTCAGTTATACCCAAACTTTTTTGATTATTTTTATCGATTGTACTACTCGATTGTTCACGTTTTAATTCTAAACAGTATGATAACAGATAAGCGATTTCGCGCTTTTTTCTGTAGTATAGTTCAAAAAGTGAATCATTTACATTAACACTTTGTTTAATTAATATAAAATCCAATTAAATATCTTAAAAGAAAACATTTCATAATATTAATTTATTACGTTTCAGAATAATCATGGTTTCGACCGCTGTCTTGAGGACCTGCTTCATGTTATTGCAGTTAATCATTTTCAGAAATTCAGACATATCATACCAGTTCTAATATACAATCTCTACAATCGGCAGCCTCCACTTAAGGATATCACTATTATAGTAAGTTTGACGTAGCATTTGTAAAAACAATGATGCCGTTATACAATAATATTCTACACACGCCTTTATATGAATTCGTGATACAGCCTAATCTATATATTATTTCATAAGGCCCCCATTACGCACTTGTATTTGTGCTAAAGTACACTATTGGCAATTATTTAATTATTAAATAATTATAGGGGAAGTCGTGCACCCATAAGTGTATTTGTGTAGTATCAGAATATATACCTCACATTAAGTGAGGTCACGTCATTCCCGAAATCTTGGGAGTTTATATTTTAAAATATCCTGATAATGTCACCTACATAGATATTTGTAACTTAGATGGTTTTTCGAAAAAGTCATTGTTTTTGACTTTGGATGACGTTTTGAAAAATATCCTGAATTTTTTGTTTTATTACTATAAATCTATATATTTTCGAAACGAAAGCTATAAAAATATTGTGTAATATTTTCAATAGATGTAATCTCACTTCACGTTCTTTGACTAAAAAAGTCAGAGAACGTATATTAAATTGCCCCCGATCAACTAAGTTTAGAAAGGTAAAAAATCTTGTAATATATCGTAAACAAAACCCGTATGATTTTATATTATTTCATAATGCCAGAATAAATGTATATTTTTTGTTATTATTATAAATAAAATAAGAGGGTGGGAGAGAAACTCCTGAACGGCAAATTTGCAATAATTCTTAAAAATCTCAAATGACTCGCCCGAAGGCCGACACACACAAGAACATTGTACAAAATAATGCTGACTGAACAAAATGGGATTTTTCGTTCAGGATTTTGCCGTTTCGGGATGTTGTTACTAACCCTAATTTTTCACATTATTCATGATTAATTGGTCCATACTTTATTCATTTCACTGGAACGGCTTGAGCAATAATCTCAATCTAATTTTATTTTGCAATAACTATATACTTGAAATTAGCTTTCCTTTTTTTTGCTTCGCTTTTGTTATTGTACTTCATTTATTTCGTACTGTTTTTTCTCGAATAGCAAATTCTCGATGCGCATAAAAGTTTCATTGATGGTCATATACTGAAGGATGCTGAAATATTGAAGGTGCACATTATTTTGACTGTTCTTCAAATTATTGGGAAATCCTTAAAGCTGTTACCACCGAATTCTAGTGGTAATCGTTTAGCGGCTTTGGAACATTTATATGTATTATGTGAAGGTATCAAGTGGAACGACAAAAGTGTTCTGGATATTATGTAAGTTAATCATTGATGGTTTATCTAGCTTTTATGGTTCGCGAAACACCACTCGAGCAACTCTTTTATTGTGGGGAGTTCTATTAAAGCACTATAATTAAGATAACAAAAAAACACATGTTTGTAAACGAAATCAAGGCACCAGAACTTTCTCAGTTTTCCTGCAATCACTATGCGCTTGCATATTTTATATTTGGTTGCCTTTTCACCAATATCTCCCGTATATTGATGTTTAGCGTTGTTTAATTAGTAGTTAAAGAGCAGATTCGCGAACTTCAGCAGTTTCAGTGTCTTAAAACCATTTGCACTTAATTGAATCAGTGGAAAACCATCTTACGGTTTCGAAAACTGTTTTGTTCTCTCATCGATTGTAGGAATTTAAGAAAATTAATTCGTATTCAGAATGAATCCCCAGTGGACGAAAAGTTTTTAAAAACATGTTAATGACGAACAAATCTTAACCCTAAAAATTTATCTTAATGTCGATGCCTCAAACGACTGAATCTATAACTAAAACACTTTTCATAATATTAAAAAAAGGTTTTTAATCTTTTTGGAAAAAATAAGTTAATTTTTGATTTAATAAACATCTACTCTTATATCATAAATCTGAAAGGGAGAAGACGTATGTAATTTGTGCTTATGATTATATTGCATTAAAGAGGCGATCTACTTTTTCAGTTCGGAATATTTGGTGCAACGTGTGTAAATTTTTTACTTTTATAGCTTGTTTATTTAAAATATCATTTATGAAGAATTATTTTGAGGTTAGTTAAGCATTATTAACCTTAATGCTTATTAATAATCCTATAAACGAATCTGAATATCTTACTATAATAATAACCTTAATAATCTTTGTTTATATATTTCCCGTTTCTAGAGTTATTCACGCCAATAAGCTCACCGTGAACATCATCAATCCAGAGGAAAGAAAGTCCTTTAATACGTTTTTGCATTATTTTAATAAGCTTCGTAATTCCTAAGAAAGTAAATCGTTATCCTTCAGAGCAGGCTGCAAAGTTACTTTTAATCATTAAATAATAATTTATAACTGCTAAATGATTATATCTGTAATACAATTATTGTGTTACACACATTTTTTATTAAATAAAGATATTGTAGTAAGAAAACCATTTGTATTTTTGAAAGCCATTTGGTCCTCATTATTTAAAAATTTATAAATGTGTTTACGTATAGTGAATTTACTTCTTATTTACCGTTATGTATACTACTTTTCCTACTAAAGATCTTGCAAGCCTTATGTTTCCAAAAAACAAAAAGCTTAAAAGGCCCTTGTTTAGAAATAGTTGGTTAAAATGGGGGATATATACGATTTTAAGTCGTGCTTATTAAGAATTTGGTTCTGGTGTCTAAAACGCAAAGTAATTTAACTTCCTCGGCCTCAGTTGAATCTTTTTTGTCTTATGTAAAATGATCTTTCGAATCTTTTCAATACCTTTTTCCCCAACACCCATTATCTAAAACTTCCTCACCACTTCTGATTGAAAACTCGACTTAGTCCTATTTGATGGTCTCTACCGCCGTAGGACAGGAATTCGACGGGCACAAAGTTTTGTTTGGTATGAAAGGGCTACCAAGGACGATCCTTTTCTCGTTTTCTAATCCATCATCCGGTAGAATATAATATTTGCGGCGTTTTTCAAATTAAAAATTCAGAAATTATAGAAATGTTTAAGTTTTGGGCCAAGTTAAGCATTCCTAACTAATAAATCCACAACGGATCCGATCACAAAAAAATCTCAACAAAAAGTCTTCCTTTCTTCTGATCTCCTAAGATCTCTTCTGATGGAAGGTTATATTAATAAAGGTAAAAATGTGTGCATGTATGCGCCTAAAATTTGGACCTTGATATCTTTGGAATAACGTTTGGTTTGTCACCGGCGACTAAAGTTTATCATTACATGCAAAAATTGTTAAATCATCTAATACTTCAACGTATAAATACGTTTTCGCGATAATAACTTTTATTCATTATATCTTATTCCTGTTTAAAAAAAGGAAAAAGGATATATTAACGTTGACACCAGGCTTGTAACGCAGTGGAGGAGCTACAATAGATACAGAAAAGTATATATTCTGGCTCGGAATGATCCCCTGGTTCGATTTAGCCTTGTCCGTCTGGCTGTAAATCACGGTTACAAGAGAACAAATGAAACTATAATCACGAAATTTTGTATAAATATTTCGTGTTGGGATAGGCTGATTGGTATTAAAATCGAACAACTTCCATGCCTACTTTTATATTTAATGCGAATTTAGTGTGAATTAAATCGTGTTTAGAGCTAAATTTCTCAGCTCCGAGTACGAACTTAAAGGTGAAATTGTATATCCGAATCTACTATCTCATTTGAAAATACAAGACATTCGAGAATAGGATACATAAGCTTCGGCCTGGGGGAAGATAACGTTCATACTAGTTTTTACTTTCAAAACTATCGAAAATTATTAACGGAACGTAGTAAAGACAACAACGTAGATAACCGCTGGTGCCTTCAGTAGAAATAACAACATGGATTCCGATTTTAGTGGACCAAGATACGATAATTCACTTAAAGTTAATTTGGTCTTACGAAAATCTAAGGATTATAAACTTTGAAGAAATTCCTTGAAAACTTCTAAATTCAGAGGAAAAGGAATTGTGTCAACGAAAAGATGAGTGAATTTTCCTTTTCCTTAGGAAATATCCTTAGGAAATAGATTGCCAAATTTTAAATACCCACCGCAATCAAACAGATTGTTTGTGTGTTGGGGAAAGCCTCGAAATTATCTTAAGGATAAATTGGTTTTCAAAAAAAAAAAAAAAAAAAAAAAAAAACAAGAAAAGTCAAATACTATATCGTATACTCACACTGTATTCTTAAGGGTGAAATACTATTTAACGTATACCATATAGATATTATGGTCCAATAGACCAAACAAATTCAAATAACTGATTAATATTAATTGTAATTAACGCTTTTACATAAATTGCTCATTTCAGTTAGATATTCAAAAAATTGTAGAAGTTCTATTCTGTTGGATTTATTGATTGTTTAGCTTATTTCAAAAACTACGACGATCCTCGGACACTTGTTACAGAACGGGGAATTGCATTCACGATTAAAATATTCAAAAATCTTGACAAGGGCAAATGTGTAAGCTTTAGTGGCCGCAACAACAATCGTAATGCACTAACGTGTAACGCAAGTTCCTGGTGGAGACTAAAGATATATACACCTATAATTAGTAAATTAATCAGTGTGAGCTGACGTGAGCTGGCCGTTAGTAATTAAGTACGTTAATAATAAAATACGTGTCGCGTAAAATTCAAATCATTCAAAAATAAACCAAAACTATTTTGACAAAAAGCCCAGAACAAAAATAATCAAAAGGTCGACGATTATATAAAAGGTCCAGATTATATAAAGATCCAGGTCGTTTCCCATAGGATTTTACTTGTTTTTAAGGTTCATTCGAACGAGCTAAACTTTAGATCCTAAGGTGTTGCAAAATCAATAATATATTGATTCGTTAAAGACTCAGAACATGAGCAATTAAGCCAAAGACCACATATGGAAGAAGGGAAACTGCTAACTTTCGTTCATGAATTCCATCGACGAACTAAGATCATGTCAGGACGGCCGATTGTTATAAAAGTAAGTTGCTATTTAATTGGCTTTCTATTAATATTTAAACATTTACCTCATTTAATTGGCTATAACTATATATAATAATCATATTATTACATAAACCCGATTTTGTCGAAAATGCTGAGCATATTCTTAAAAATATTCTTAAAAATATGAATTGAAACTTTTGCATGTGCGTATAAGTTTTGAATAGACTGAAATTTGCGGTAATTCTAATTTGACATCAGCTTAATACGAGCATTCGAATAATAAATATAATCCTTTTTGATTTTGACCTCGTTTGGGAGGGTATCTTTCAGAAATGAATGTTTCATAATTCATTAAAATAAATTTAATTTCCTCAAACATGTAAGTTTGAAGCTTTAGAACTTTTCGGTCTCTTTTCTCGAATAACATTTCCCAACCAATTAAAAAACCATGCGGTTCTTTAGCTCATCCGCTTATAAATATCTCCTGAAAGTACTGTCCATGCATGCTATTTCGCGATATCTAATATTCTCTCCGCATTATTCACTATACTTTCGTTCATTTAGTTATTTATTTATTAAAGGTTTTCATGACAAATAACACATAATATATAAATTACTAAAATATATATGAATATCAATTAGATAAATAGTGTGTGAGATTCTTCGTTATGCCAGCAAAAGCGAACTAGAAAAGTTCATGACTAAAAATAATGAATTGAAATTAGCACAGACGCTCCATGATGGCTGGTGGCTTATGCTGCAAATGCGTTGATCCACAAAAACTTTATTGAATTGTATATATATTATACAGAAATATACTGATGATTATTAAATTTAATGCTGCTCAGTGATGACAAACGGTGCTATCAATGACGCCAAATAAACGAAATGACATCAGGAAATAATTTCCGCACTAATTATGGTCAGCAAGTCGGAGGTCGTAAGAATTTGGGAATACTGGAAGATGTGGGTCCCATCGAAGAACAAATTAGATTTATTTAATAGTTTGTTAATTTCTTACTTTATTAAAATTTAATTCAATAAAAATACCACTGAATTCATTAGCCTAATATTGCATGAATACTTATTTGAGCGTGAAATCGAAGTTACCGTCAAACTACACCATCAGGCGTAAGAAAATTTCTTTATAAGAGAAATCTGTGTGATGAATTTGGAGTAATGGTAGCACAACAATTTCATGCGATGACGACATTACGTTCTATATTGTCGGTAGGGTACTTTGGTCACCAATGTGACCAAATGTGGAAATCGATTATGATTTAGCTTGAAGTTTTGAACATTATTCCCGAGAGAACCCTGCGTTAGAACTTAATGAAGCATGTTGCAGCAACGGGATTACCAACTGCGACACAGCGTTTTTACGTCATGCATTTTATGTAGATAACAATCTTTAAAGTCTATCTAAAAGTGGGAAGACAACAAAATTCATTTCGTCTTTTTATATTGTTTATAATTCTATCTTGTATATATTGAGAGTGATATAGGCGAAATGTAATTGTGAAAATTACGGCCATGCGAGTTTGTTTTGTTGTTTCATTTAATTTTGATTAGTTCCTAATTATTAACTAAATCTGGATTAAAAACGACGAATTTACAGCAGCGCCGAAATAATCATAGCAGTCAAACTGTATTTATTTGTCAAGAGTAAGTTCGGGAATATGGGAAATATTTTTATACGGTTTTTAACGAAATTCTGTAGAACTGTACTCAAACAAAGATAGGCCATAAGAATCAACTTGGAAATATGTCACAGGAGGTCGCAGAAAGTACTTGTTTTGCTGTTCTGAAATAAAGTTAAAAATATTCATATTTTCGAAGTTTTGCCTTGGATCCCAATATTTCTGTTAAGCGACCAGGAATTGCGGTCTTCGAAATCATATCGCACATTATATCGCAAACAGCACTGAAATTCAGCTCAATAATTTATGGTAACTCATGAATTAATAAAGAATTTCATCATGGTATTCGTCTTTTGAAATAGGTATGAATTTGATCGCAATGATATTGGTTTGTTTGATCTTCATTCACTAATTCCCTGATCAGTCTATGATCAAATCATTTTGAGAAATTCAGTGTATTTTCACCGGCGGAAACATCGCTGATAATTTTGGATGGCAATCATCTGATAAGACCAGCGATTAGTTAGTTTCTCGATAACATATTGATAATTCGTTAGTTTATGGTGGATTAATCTCGATATCGTTCCTTTTTTGGGGTATAGGAGGCCCCCATGGTGTTAGTGTTATTACGATAATCATTACAATTTGAGAGTTAATTCATACTATTCGACACGATTCAATTTGTTGTTTTTCACAGCAGGCTAAAGTAATCGTCAAATACATACAAGTTCATAAATACACAAACACTGTATCGAAAACGTTCAACAAATAACAAATCATTTATTTAATCGGAATTTCGAAGCTCGACAATAAACAGAAAATCACAGAAAACAACGCCGATGACAAATGAGAAAGAGGTCTATTTAATGGGAATATATTCCGTCCGAAACCCAGCAGTCACCAGACGAACGTTATGCGGATCGTATGCGGGTCGCTATTTTAAAAACGAAAAAGAATCTAAGAAAATATTGTTTGGAAGATAAGACGGGCTCGAAAAGGATGGAAAACGAATTAAACCAAAAGAAAAGCAAAAAATTATTGAAACGAAAACAAAAACGTGCTAATTTGTAAGAATAATAATTATATGATAAATTATCATATCAATACAAAAAAAAAGAGAATCGAAAAATTAAAAATCGCGAAGTAAGGAATTATCGGAATTAAATTACTAGAAGGAAACCATTAAAAATATTATACAATAATAAATTTTATACAAATTATCTAGCAGAAATAATTAAATGGGTGGTGACATTAATTAAATAATTTTCCAGAAATTAAATTTAAAAATTAATTTAGAAGGATATTACGATAAATGCAATGATAAAATAAGCAAGTTAATTCATAAATTATGAATCCAAGGAGGTTAATACAGAAATAAAATTATTTCTTAGGGAAAAATAATGGAATAATGTGTATTTTATTGACTTTAATGGGCTTGTCTAAAAATGAATCCGTCAGATCTAAGAAATCTGAAGCTTAATTGAATATAATTAAACTCCATTCAAAAAAGGAATTAAATAAATTCACAGATTCCGAAAGAAAACAGAATCGCTTTCCTTCAAGGAGTGAGAGATTCACAGGAAGAATAAATGGAATTTTATAAATCAGCGAAAAGCAGTGTATTTTAATATCAGAATTTTTCAAAAAGAAATTCTAAAATAATTATGAATATTACGGTCCACCTGCTTTCATAAAAAGCATGGCATTTTCTTTATATTTATCATATATGAAATCACCACACATTAATATATAAACGCTTAAAAAATTGATGGACCGAACAAAATCAAGTAAAGTTTTAAATAAATTAATAATATATCAACAAAATTAGTGTTTAAGATTGTGGATATATAATTTTCGTTTGTTAAATTATGTTACAATTTCGTATCAGTTGTGGAAGTTAGAGCAGTTTGACGTTTAGGGGGATATTTATCTCTATTCAGCATGTTTTCGAATGACGCTTTACAGGCGCCTGCTTCGTAATTGTGCCTCAGGTATTCGACTAAATTAATTCCATAATAATTTCAAATCAATAATAGGCGATGTTCACGTTTTTTTTTGATATTTACAGTTTCCTTTCGGTTTTTCAAAATTGAAATCATCGCTACAAAGTGATCAATATTTTAACTTGAGAGGAATGCTTCCTCTTATTTTTTCCTGCCCGATTTTTCATCTTTCTTGTTAGCATATTATATTTTCTTTATTAAGGGGCATAATACAGCCTCGCAAAAATTTCAAAATTATGGTTGAATAAAATAATTCCCATACAATCTCTTACCTCCTTTTTAGTAATGTTGGTAAGTGACAACATGTTCATTTCTCCTTTTTAACCATTATAATACACATTAAACCATTGATTACGAACGTATTAAATGCTTACAAAACCTTAAAACAAAGCGTTAATGAATTATATATCTCCAAAAATTTTAAAAGTCTGAATCAATCGGTTAAGCCATTTATCAATTTATTTTCCAAACCAACGATGTTTCCCTGAAAATATTTATTTTTTCGGCGATAGAGAACAGCAGTTAGAAATGATTCCTATGGTTTTAATACCAATGCCATTCTAAGCGCAGATACGAATATATTAGAAATATTAATGGGATTTCATCAAACTTATTTTATTTTAGAAACACTCTAAAAATTGACCCAATTTTAAAGAAAATTTGTTGAATTTTGTTTCTACAAAATAATACATTGAATCAACTTCACTTCAAGCCACAACAAGATATTGTTTATCCTGTAAATCTTATACTATTATTATTATTATTATTATTATTATTATTGTTATTAGTTGGCTTCTACACCAGTTCCTTGACGTAGTGATCAAACCGTAGGTACCCGCAATTATTTTATTGAAATGGTTCTCCCAAAACGAGTCGATCCATAATACAAAACTCCGAAACGACAAAAAATCTTGAAAACACAAATTTTCAATAAGATAAAATCAATATGAATTTAGCAATTTATTATGAAAAGGGTGCAGTCAAACAATTTTTATTTCCAGATATTTATTCTTGATGAAACATAATTCATCTATAGAAGGAGGTATTTTTTATAAAATCTATTAATTTCCTCCTCCTTAAATAAACAAGAAAGGAAGTAAAGAAAAAGGGTCAATCTCTTTATTTCACTGCGTGAATTTGCGGCAATTTTTATAAAAAGTAGCTTCACGAAGACCGTATGCTAAGTTTCCCTCTAAATTAAAATAATCTTGTAGAAATAACAGAGCTTCTTATCTAAAGTGTAGTCCATAATTTCCTCAGTGAAAGTTAAGAAGAAAGCATAGTGAAAGAAAAGAAGCTATGTTGTCGAAAGCAATGACACTCGATCCATTAATGGTTATCCTTCATCAATCACTATAAAAGCCCCTAACAAATAAAGGCGCAAATCAAAAATTTTTGTCTCGGTTTTGAGATATTCATTTGTTGGATTTGTATTATCCTTGTGTATGGAAGGTTAAGATTATAATTGCCGCCATTATAAATCTCTTATCGCATGTGGTAATGCACTAAATCATTACCGGGTGCCGGGCCCCACAGACCGGCAGAGGTTTTAGATCCGCCTCGACCATACCTAAGGTGGAATGTCCATCCCATACACATGGCTTCCATAGGTACAAACGCCACGGCTTGGTAACCCGGAAGCACTGGACGCCGGTTGTCGTCATATAACAGAAAAGGTACATTCACAGAGTCTGTACTTGCAACCCCGTGCGGGATGGCCCGCCACGGACTTAAGCCAACACGGCAGGCGTCCATGTAAAACACATAGAAGCATCTGTCTTCAAATTCGCCCTACAAACGTAAAAACTGAGCTCCGTATCTGCATACATTCATATAAGATAAAAAAACAGGCGTGGCTATCATCCAAATTCGTATTCCGTTTTCAATACCAACAACAGAGAACATTGGTGCCAATTTCATGACCATATTTCTTTTCGTTCTCTCGTAATCATGATTTCAACAGACAGTCAGATATACGGACGGACAAGGCTAAATCGACTCAGAATGTTCTGAGCCAGAATATATATACTTTTCCATACCTGTCACACCTCCTTTAATACGTTACAATCGGAGGAACCAACTTAATATACCCTAGTCCCTTCGAGTGTAGAGTGTAACAACAAACTGCATAAAAAAAAACGAAAGTTGATCCTGCTGCTGAAATATCCATCCTCTTATTATTATCCATCCTCTTATTATATATTATCCATCCTCTTATAATTTCACAACTGGAAACTAGTCAGAATATATATTGCAGTGCTAACTAACAATGCCTTACTTTACATGCCTATGTTGATTTTGTGGAGTTAGTATCATTAAAATTTTTACAGCCTTATAATGTATCACGATACGAAAACGTAATCTTCGATTTTCTTTTGCTATTTCCCCGCTTTTCTTCGATTTAACGAAGAAATGATGAAGAAGAATGCCAAAATAACGATAACGAAAACGTAACGAACACGAATCGAAAACTAGATTCTTGTTGTTGTTTTTTACATGCATTCCCGTGTTCGATTGGAAATCACTTAATAATGTATCACGAATACTTCACGAAAGGGTTGTCAAAATTGACGATAACAAAAATGCGATCGTCAAAGCAAAGAAGCATGCTGCTATTGATTGCAAGGAGGGGAGAAGTGGTAGGAGGTAAACAATCGCACATTTTCTGTAGATGCCAACAACAATAAATTGGAAATGAAACGAAGTGAACGAAGAGGTTTCATTATCAGAGCCTTCGTTTTCGAATCGTGTTCGTATCGTGATACATTATAAGGGTGTTAATTTTGTTCCGTTCAACGGTAACGTTGTAATAATTACCGCTCTATCATATTTGTCAAGAAGGCCAAATGCATAAATTGTATCTCATATGCTTTTTATCTAAATGAATTGTTTTTCGCAATTTAAGAATGTCTTTGTAAGTGGAATTATTTTCCACTTTAGTAATTCTTATAGAATTTTGTCTTTGCCACCATTAATCGTCATTCCGACTTTTGTTTCCAATAGAAATTGTTCTCTTTATGACTGTCGTTAAGTCGGTCAAAAGAGAGTAAAATAAGAGTGGAGGGATAGACAATATCTTCATTATTTCAATTTGCACTCCTACAAAATGTAATAATTGTCATCAATGCAATCTTTTGTCGAAATAATTGAACTCACATTCATGAAACGATTTGATTTTGATGGAAAAAGTGTATTAATTGAGAGAAATAAACGCAATTAATTACCGATAAGTAATGGCTACACAAATATCGTCACCTCATATTAATAATTCCTCCTTAGAAGCACTTATAATACTTATCTGTGAACTGCGGATTGATTATTTAAAATGCAATGGCCTAGTTCGTAACATACATTATTAAAAGCAAGAAAATATTATACAATTAATAAATAAGAGAATTGCAAATATTATACTGTTAGATTACTACAGTGTCCAAATATAAAAAGAATACATTGTAGAAAGGGTCTAAATATATTACTGCCGAAGAAAATATTTAAGTCTTTAGACAGACTTTTCTAGAATAAAACTTGAACTTAATGTCAGCTTTAAAAACAGGTGTGGGTCAGGCACATTCTTACTAATTTTTACCAAATCCAAACAGCGTGTGAAAACGGGATTTTAAATCGTAGTCTACTAGATAGAATTAAATGCTAATTTGGAACCAGGTTCTGCCATGACACCATAAATGCCACGAAATGTTTGCAAAACTCATGTAGCTTTTTGGATTTCGTCCCTAATCGTAGACTAAGTGCAAAAGCCACAGAAAAACTGGCCCTCCAGTTGCCGGAAAAATATAAATGTTATATAAAATATAATAATTGTTTCCTAAATTTTACTGAACTTGGCTCATGGGTCGTAGATATTTTAAAAAGATTACAATTAAAGAATGTTGGTTTAGAACTCCAACTAATAAAATGAAATAACTAAATTATAAATACAAATTGTATTTAAATATTTAAATCTTTTTAATTAATGCGAAATTTTTATACATGTTTGTTCCATTTGATTTTAAAAATTCACTGTCACATAATGTTGGCAGTGAATATATAATATATAGTTTAGATATCACCAGCGCAAATCGTTTGTCAACGTTAGAAACACGTATTTAGTTGATTCTTTTTTGCTTTTTTGAAAAGTTTCCATTTAAATTATCGCCACTCAATAAAATTGATCGACGGCATAAAACATATTAGATTAACATCAAAAAAATACAGCGATATCATTTAACACCATGACGACACTCCCTTTAAAATAAATAATTAATTAAAAATGGAGTTGATAAAATCGCTAAGCAATGAAGATATTAAATTTTAAAAGAAAATTGATGTATTTCAAATCAAATTAAATGACCATAAGTCAAGCCCATTTAGATTAATTTCACGTCAGTTTAATGAAGGCACACCTTACCACGTCTGCCAACAATTGTGATAAATTGTCAAACCCCAAAAGATATTCATGACGTTAGCTAATTATAGTATTCAATAGTATGGGTAGGTGTTCAAGTAACGTAAACTTTTTCAATTGGAATATTTGCAATGCCGTTAGATTATAGTATTTAGTGCTGATATAGCTTCTGTTTTTGTTGTTGTTCTCTGACATGTGTATAAAATGTAAACAGTAGCAAAATAAGTCCGATTAAAGTAGCTTTGGTTTGCAACAATTTTTCACATTCTTATTATTTCATAACAAGCAAATTGAAAAGTAAATAGTATATTTTTGTTTTGTTGGAATTTTGTTGTTGGTGTTGATGTATTATCATTATTGTTATTATTATTACTATTATTATTATTATTAATATTATTATTATTATTATTATTATTGGTACTGTTGTTACTGTTTACTATCAGAATAAAATGTATAAAGATGATTTAAAATACAAGAAGCAGCATTACAGATGTATCAGCAGCAGCAGCAATGTTACAATTGTCCTTAATAAGCATTTTAATAGAAAAAAGTAATTAAATTACTTTTAAAAGAAAAACGAATCTGATAAAGTTCAAAAAATAATGTAGTCGTCGTACAGTTGCAATAAACCATTAAAAACTTAAGGTATTAGAAAGAGTGGAGAAATGAACATGCATACGCGCAAACAATAGCTTAGCTCTTTTATATGGGTTCGATATATTTAGAGTGTGATCAGTATGCACACTAGACGGATAAATAGCGTGCTTTACTTTATTACATATACTTTAGCAAACATATTTCAATTTTATTATCAATTTGCTCTATATAAGCATTTTATTAACTTCTCACAACAAAATTTTCAGGAAAAGAAAATTACAATACAGTAATCGAATTTTTCAACTCATTAAAAAAATCGAAGAGTTTGCAATAATTCTATAGAAACTAAATTGAAATCAATATGAGTCTTATTTAAGGAAGCTTTCCTTATTCAACTGTCAAATTAATTCAAAGGAAATGTAATAAAAACCGCTAACGAAAAATCGCAATCTCACAAATATATATTTGATTATACAAAAGAAGAATCTTATATTGAAGCTTACTTATAAGACGGTAAGGGAGGTGGAGTTTTCGCGAGCATTTAAGTATGTAGTGTTCTATCCACTGTTTCTGTGTCACCGAAGCGTGTTTCAGACAAAGATTCTAGCTAAAAAGGACGGAAAGCTGATTAAAGCGGAGTATGTCTTCGTTTTCACGGACAGACATGCCGCTATTAAAGCCCTGAAACCGGTCAATTTAACATGTAAGACAGAGATTTGTTATTCGTTCCTTTTGGAAATGAATGCGTTGAAATTCTGGTTAACTATTACTCTGATTAATCATCTCTCGTACACTACATACAGCAAAGGACATCTGTCTAGATTAAACTGATGCTCAGTGGTCCCAAACTGCAAATCATCGGCACAATATCTGTAACTTTCGAATGGATGTAAAGTTTTTAATACTCTGAGAAGAAGTAAAGAAAAGAGAAGTAATACTCTGAGAAGTGAAAGAATACTCTGGAAGGGAATCCAAATTTCGACATAGATATTAAGACCAGAGTTCCGAGGCTCCAAACCTAAAATTTTTTGAATTTTCGACATTCGTTTAAAAACATATATATTGTCCATTAAAAAATACAGCTTTCATTTTTTTGTTTTCTTTTTTGTTTTGACAATGGCGACTAAATCACTTTCGAAAATTTTTTAGAAATTTTGATTATGAATATGTAGTCCTCAAAAAAAGTAGGGAAAAATGCCTGAGTCTCCTCATTTTTGCTTTGAGACTATTTTCGATTTTAACGCCATTGTACTTTGCGTTTACTTGCGTTTATATACATATATATATATATATATATATATATATATATATATATATATATATATATATATATATATATATATATATATATATATATATATATATATATATATATATATATCTCCGGTCCACCATGCGGCGGTACCTATCCTCGAAACTCGCGAAAATATTTTAAGCGAGGCGAACAACATATGAACAAACGCCATAACGGGCAATGCCACTAGGTCAATCTGTTCGAAACATCATCTATGTCACATTAAGGCACTGTTATGAAAAGATGGAATACATAATGGTATACATAATCTTTTGTGCTCATGACAGATTTTTTCGTGAAGAGGGTGGAGATTTCAGGGCACCTTATTTTTGACAAGTTTTGTCGTTTGAATATCTTACTTTCAATGATCCTATTCCAAAATGAAAGTTCTAGATGGTTTCAGTGACACGGCAGTATAAAGTTATCTTTCTGTGGTAATACAATGGGTTCCTCCCGCCCATCCAGGGGCCTAAAATGATCAATTTTCGATATTAGAATTAATCACTCATAATATCTAATGCGCCTAATGTATTCTCGATATCGGGATGACTTACTGATTATGTTGGCAACATAACTAGATGCTTCATTAGTACACTGTTGTGTGCACAAATCTTTTGATTTGTAAGTAATTTAATCACAGCGCGATTCTCAAGTTCTTCTAAATTGTCATTGCCGACATAACCAGGACACGTCAATTGTCTTTACCAATAGGGAACACACTAACTAGTGAACACAAATCTATGAAATTATATAAATACCCTTATGTAGTTATAATAAAAAACTAACTAAACAAATGATCAACCGATAGCACAATGAACGGTCCTTGTAAATTAATATGTGCATTGATCAAAATTTTCGAATTATAATATTGTTACAAGTATGTGTTTAGTATTTCGTTAACATTATTCAAAATTACTTCGAAAACCGAAAAATTTTCATTAATTTATTGAATTTAAAACTGACTAAAACTAAAAACAACTATTTTTTTGATTGACAGCCGCGCGTTGTTCGTGCATTTTTGCAGAAACAGTAATTATTTTCAAAACACGAGTAAGTGCTGCCACTTACTAATTCTGCCAGGAGTCAAAGGAAACTAGTGACAGGAAACTAGATAATAGCATCATTAATTTCGAGTTCGAAAAAAGGAATCTTTTATAAAGTATATTTTCTGTTTGTTAAAATATATTGTTGATCGGAACAAATTGAACTGTTGGTTGAGCACATATCTGTCAGTTAAAATATGTCGTCCATTCAAATATTTCCATGTAAACTATTTCTATGTAAATATTGCTCATTTCCTTAAAATTATGTCACGCCTTTTAACAACGTCCTTAATCTAATTATTGATAACAAAAATAATCATGTAAATCTTGTGAAACGACAGCAACAATTTTGATTATTCATTATATGATTATTATTGATTATATTATGAATTATTTTCATGAATAATGTTATTGTTGTTTTGTTAATGATAAGCTCTACGGATGACATTTGTCATTTTTATTGTTATGATCTCAAAATCAGGTAACAAGAAAGTAATAAAGTTTTGGGAACAAAAAAACACTTTCGATGATAGAAATTCAATGAAATAATATTTGTATTCATTATTCTAACATTTTCTGTATTCATTTTAAATTATATTGCACTCTTAGTTTAGCCAAGCCGGCCAATGCAATAAAGCAATTCATAAATTAAAGATGTTTGTTACAAAATACCTGTTGCTGTTTTTTATATGTCATAATTAATAGAACACGTGCTTATCCAAGGTTCGAATTATTCCTCTTTGTCTAATTTTTCCTGTTGCTTTTCAACTTTCAAGTACTACATTGAGTGAAGTATCTTCCGAAGTGTAATAATGAGTGGAATTTTCCAAGTATAATTATGCGAAATAGTTGTGAAGCAGCCGTAAAAAGCAGATGAGACAAAACGAATCGAATCATGAATAAGTGCCATCAATGGTGCATATAGAAAGCCTTCTTGTTGCTACCGCTTAACTAGAATACCGATCACAAATTTGAATGACAGAAATTATAACATATTTGTTATAAGTGATTTGTGTCACAACTCACAACAATAGGGCTGTAATAAACATTAAGAACGCAAGCCTTGTTCAAAATAATGACAAAATATCATGATGGGCTGGTGACTTTCGTAGCAGGGCTACGCCGATTAGTGTTTATATTAATGACATGATTAATATTTACATTTATTTATTTATTTATTTATTTATTTGATAAATACATTGTTTATCTTAGAGTTTTTAAAATCATTTTAACTGAGGTGTGAAAAATATAAAAACATTTTTTATTGTTTTGAAAATATATTATGACAATTTCGCTACATCTGCCATAGTGTCCACACAAAAAAACAGTAATGTCGCCAAAACGTTGGATACTCCTGCTAATTTTTTATGTATCGTATCTAATGTTTGGCGCTAGTATTTATTATCACATCGAGCACGGTTTGGAGAAACAAAGGCGAGCTGAAGAATTAAAGGACAGGATCGAAATCCATGGTAAGTAAATTTGATTTTCTTTAATGATAGTTTTATAATCTTCATAATTGATTGATTTGTTTATAATCTTCATAACAATTTCGTCGTTATAAAGACCATTCATAATAAGTTTATTGAGTTTATTCAATATTTGAACTAATATGGGCATCCTCCTGCCGGTCCTTTCCCCTGGATCTTGCGACATATATATATATATATATATATATATATATATATATATATATATATATATATATATATATATATATATATATATATATATATATATATATATATATATATATATATATATATATATATATATATATATATATATATATATATATATATATATATATATATATATATATATATATATATATATATATATATATATATATATATATATATATATATATATATATATATATATATATATATATATATATATATATATATATATATATATATATATATATATATATATATATATATATATATATATATATATATATATATATATATATATATATATATATATATATATATATATATATATATATATATATATATATATATATATATATATATATATATATATATATATATATATATATATATATATATATATATATAATATATATATATATATATATATTTTTATATATATATATATATTATATATATATATATATATATATATATATATATATATATATATATATATATAAATATATATATATATATATATATATATATATATATATATATATATATATATATATATATATATATATATATATATATATATATATATATATATATATATATATATATATATATATATATATATATATATATATATATATATATATATATATATATATATATATATATATATATATATATATATATATATATATATATATATATATATATATATATATATATATATATATATATATATATATATATATATATATATATATATATATATATATATATATATATATATATATATATATATATATATATATATATATATATATATATATATATATATATATATATATATATATATATATATATATATATATATATATATATATATATATATATATATATATATATATATATATATATATATATATATATATATATATATATATATATATATATATATATATATATATATATATATATATATATATATATATATATATATTTATTTATTTATTTATTTATTTATTTATTTATTTATTTATTTATTTATTTATTTATTTATTTATTTATTTATATGAGAAATTCCCTCCTAGGTGAAATTCCCTCCGCTCTTTCTTCATTAGAAGTCCTTTATTGAATTAGAAAATTTAATGAGAAGTTTTTTGAATTATACGTCACACTATTATCTAATTAAAAATTTCGACTACAGGCATGTTTCTCCTGAAATAAATGGATCAAGCTTAATCTGTGTTACGCACACACAAGCATTGCTAGATCATTCAACAAGTGGGGCGACTAATATATGAATGGCCGAGCGAATGAGCGATGATTTTTCCGGATATGAAATATTTAGAATTAAACCGATTAGTTAATCACTTGATTGCACAGTTTTAAGTTACTAATTGTAGATCCGTAGTATTAACGGTGGTTGTATAACATTAATTCTGATAGAACTTTGTGAAGAATGAAATTTTAGATTTTCCAGAGTGAAGTACGATAAAATTGAAGGGAAGTGAAAATTACAGAGAGAAAGAAAAGGTCATTATATATCCAACATGTAATTTTTCCGGTAATAATGTCAACTTAAATTCAATAAATTTTAGAAAAATACAAAATTGAAGTTAGTGCGCGTAAGATAACCAACGGGCCGAACGAACGAGCGAATCTTTTATTAAAAATCAATCAAAAAAACAGGAAAGTCTTTGACGTTATTCATTTCTAATTCATTACTGGAGATCGTAGCTTACATTTTCTTAGATTTATTAAAATTAAAATTATTAAAACTTATTAAAATCTTAGGTCTTACAACAGAGCCCCCAATTTATCCTATATTGTTATTAACTTCGAAAATATATGTCCTGGAAGTCCCCATTTCTTTGAAAAATATATTTATAAAAAAATCTAAAAATTTCGAATCTAAAATTTCGAAAATTCTTTGTAACGTTTTCTTTGCTTTTTTCGGCTTTCTTTTTGACATCCAAATAAATAACCGAACGGGAAGATTCAAAATTTATTTTGACCGATTCACGTCAATTGATACAGTTGATACAGTCAATTCTTACTAGAATCGACAATTGCTATTTACGATCTGGTGCAAATGGGCCTTGCATAAGTTGCGAAAGCAAAATTTCATTGCAAAGTTCTATACCATACTAACAAAATACAAAGCTTTGCATTTGCTACGCAATTGTAAGAAAGCTACACCAAAAACCAATAGCTTTTTCGCTTTGCTTTTGCGATAGTCAAAATCAGCTGTGTATTTTATAAAATTTTATGATAGATTTGAAATTTCAAATTTAATAAATATGTTATGGGGCCAGTTTTGACAAAAGAGAAACCAATCAAAAGGTGGGCAGAGGAGGAGATAAAAATAATGTTTTTATTATGCCAGACCATACAGTATATTTCATACCATCGAAAATTATTTCTTCATCAAATCCATCTGACATTGATGACAAAATTCAACTCAGTGACACATACCATTCCAATGACTGATGTCACAAATAGCAATTCCGGTTAAAATTTGACATTTGTAATTTTTAATTTTATGATCTCAAAAGCAGGTAACAAGGAAATAATCAAGTTTTGAGATCCAAAAAAACGTTTGCGATAATAGAAACTCAGTGAAATAACATCTTGGGGCATAAGGTTCGTAAGCGCTGACGTCGTTTTATATGTAACGGCAATAATAAGTGTATACGTGCGACAAAAGGAACATGGCAAATATTTGTATTCATTTTAAATTATATTGCACCCGTAGGTTAGCCAGTTTGACCAAAAAAATGAAGCAATTCAGACAAAAAATGTTTATTTCAAAATAGCTTTCGGTATTTTTTATACGTCAAAGTTAACGGAACATGTGCTTATCCAAGGTTCGAATCATTCCTTCTCGTCTAACTTTTCCTCTTGCTTTTCAACTTTTAAATACTACAATGAGTGATATCTTCACAAGCATAACTATACGAAATAGTTGAGAAGCAGATGAGACAAAACGAATCGAATCTTGTATAAGTGCTATCAATGGTGAATGTAAAGACCTCTCGTGTTGTCACCGCTTAACCAGAATACCGATCACAAATTTGAATGACAAAAATTAAAACATTTTGTTATAAGTGAGTTGTGTCACAGCTCGCCAGAATAGGGCTGAAAAATTTAAAAAGTCAGACAGAATTTACTTTCCAATAATGGTAAGTAATTGAAGGTCGTAATAATATTTCCAAATTCCGCTTTTTAGAGAGATTTATATAACTCATCTGGTTCCTAACAAAGGTCCCCTATAGTAATTGTATAAGCCCTTATGATAAAGTTATTTAATTAATGATCTCATTGCAAGGTCGCAAACATTTTTATGTCATTTATGAAATATATATAGTAGACAGGGAGATGTTATTCCAAAAGATATTGTAGTGAGTAATAATCGAAGGATAAAACCTTCTAAGGAAGGAAAAAATAAAATAGCAAACCCGAAACTGTGATAAATAATTTTTAAAACAAAAAATTTGACAATTCATTAATATGAACTTATGAGCCGATAGAAACTAAATCGTATAACTGCACCTGAGCACTGAGGACGAGAAATTATATATATTATATACATCGGAAAAACCAAACTATATACATTTAACGTTAAGGTGGATGCTACTTAACAAAGGTGCAGATACTCATATGAAGGTAATCATGAATTTGGTCCCATCGTAGATTACGGAGACAGATAAATTAAAATTGGTTTTGTATCGATTCAGTAGACGAAATGTAACAAGCATTTCTCGGGCTCCAAACAAGCAAGATGTATTCCGGAATAAATCGAAATAATTGGATTCCTACACTCAGAAAAATATTTACTATGGATATGGAAAGATTAATTTTTTGCAAGTAATTTTTAAGGATCATTGATAATGATTTGGCTCCAAAGAAGATTTTACAAAGAAGGTTTACTTATTTAAGCAGAATTTGTTCTTAAAAAGAAGCAATATATTTTTCTATTTTTTGAGTAAAGAATTACTTATATTGTATAAAAGAATTACATAAGGGAAGTACATTTTACTGAAAACCTAGACAAATTGCTTATACCTTTAGTAAGTGTTTTATGTATTCTGTGTAAAATACGTACATAATCTAAGTATTTTTTAATTTAAGAAAATTTGTTATACCTTTATTAAATCATTTACTTGTATTAAAACAAGTACATACTCTACGTATGATATTACAAATAATGATAAAACTTTCGAAAATAGATTTGTTCTCATTAAAATAGCGGGGAGTTAATACTTAATTTGTTTATTTATTCAGTTTATTCAATACATTGGCTTAGGTTTTAGAAAACATTTATTATCTGAGAAATACATATGGATTGGAGTGGATTGAATATCGACAGCATTAAGTAAAGAATAATTCAAAAGACTTCTGCCGCTTACATATGATAAATAATGTTTTTCATGTATTACTGTGTTTTTGACATTTGACAAAATAAATAAATTTTTCCATTCATAATAAGTATTTTCTGAATTTTGTATGGTGTGAAACG
This sequence comes from Physocephala rufipes, assembly GCA_963966595.1. Lineage (NCBI taxonomy): Eukaryota > Metazoa > Arthropoda > Insecta > Diptera > Conopidae > Physocephala > Physocephala rufipes. Next base: position 40,732,280 of record OZ016504.1, read on the forward strand.
AGGATTATAAAAGTATATAACAAAATCACTCTTGTATCAAAGAATATAGAGTAGATACTCTATATTCTTTGCCTTTATATTGTTCCACATCGCTCGATACTTGATAAACATGTACATAGTTAATATCATCTTCATTCAAATGTTTCTTTAAATTCACTGTAATATTGCGATAATCCTGCGCTATATTTTCGAAAATGTATAGATAGTTTTCGAAGTTATATTTTCGGACAAAAGTTGATAACTTAATTGCTAATGATAATTGTACATTTTTTTCTGGAGGAAATGTTTTTTGCATAACATTAACATTTCAGCTCTCGGTGTTTGGATTCAAAACAGAAAATCCAAAGATACTTTAATGGTCCTAAATCTAAATAAAATAACGTTACAGTAATGGTTTAAAAAATGGTGCTTCGGTTTCAAATTTCCACCAAATATCTTGACATATTCTTTGTTGTAAACATTTATATTACTTTTAAAATAGTAATGTTTAATTTGGTATATTCCGGTAAAAGCAAAATATCTAGCAGTTCTAATAAATTTATTACAAACTTTCATATGAAGTAATTTTGTTCTACTAAATCTCCAATAATTAACGGAAAAATGGGCGAGCGTTAGTATTTCTCACCCGGACAATTTTTAATCAAATGCCTTTATATGCTCCGTTTGTAATGGTGGGGATTTATTTCCATTCCGCCATTCACCATAATTGAAATTTTGTTTTCTTATGTCAAATAATTCAAAATCAAATCTTTTTCTTTCTATAAACAAAAGAATAATTTGTAGCATTATAATTTAAAACTTATGTAACATATTTTAATACTTATATTTTAATACTTATATTTTATTAATATTTTAATACTTCTTCCAATACATTATGAAGCAAATCAGCATAAAAATTCCTGAATTTTTAGAATCCCCCAATGCAAAGCAACGCATTTCTCAGTTTCCAGTTTATTTACCTCGAAATCGTCGATATACAAAAAATATGGAATAACGATTTTATCATTATATTTTAAAATTTTTTCCTTCCAAATTTTTCCATTAATAAAATTTTCTAACGTAGTATTTTTAATTCATTCATTCATATCCTTCACATAACATTCGAATATTCCAGGAACTTTAAAATAAGTTTTAATTTGAAACCGGAAACGCTTCTCGTCATATCTGTATCAAGTGTGTTAATGTGCCTCACTTTTAAACCGCCAATAGAATTCTTTTTATTTATAATCTTTTCACATTCATATAAATTCATTTCTTTTAGGGTTTTTTATACTCTGATTCACATCCAATAAATGGATTGTTGCAAAACGCTACTAGCTTTTACAAATTTTTTTCCAAACGAAGAGTATTATTTGATCTTAAGTTTGCTTAAATTTTAGATATTTCCTTTCCTGTTATTAATAATATCGCTTTGAATGAAATTTTGAATATTTCTGGCTGTTTTCCTTGAACTATTTTTATTAGCTTCACATTTTAAAGAGAATTTTAAACAACCCATTTTTAAATTTGAAGTGTCTATGGCTAAGGATGTACTAAGGATGGCTAAGGATGTTTGCTTGTATGCTCTCCCTGTTTTGTTCCCTTTGGGATGTAATTATTTATGTTGTTATTAATTTCGATTGCATCTTGCATATCGACCTCATTTACAGGTTGAAAAAGACATTTTCTCTCATTTCGCATATGTTTTGCAAATGCTTTTTACAACATTGTTTACAAATAAAGCAAAATATTTTCATTTCAATTCTTAAATAGCAAATCGCTTTAATTTACGAGACAGTACAGAAAAATATAACAATCGTGTCCAATTAGTTATCAAAATTTTTTAAATCTGTTAATGTAGCGCAGAGTGATGCGCATTTTTCATAGTCAATAATAGGAATGCCGTAGAAGTAGTCCTGAATGAAACCCTAATTAGTTTACAATCAGGAGGGTAGCACAAATTCCTAAACAATGGAGTTCCACAATAATAAATAAAATTCCACAAATAAGAGGTTGAATAGTTCTTTTCTGTTGGAAATATTTATCAATGATAACTTTGATATTTGCTTTGGGATCAGCATGAGTTGGTGCCCACAGTAGGAACGCACTTCTTGAATTAATAATCGTTGTCTCGCTATATTTATTTTTTCCGCTTATTTTGTCTTTTATCCACTTCCTTTCTGCGCGTTTTATCAGTGAATGTAGACCATGCAGTATTATGAAGTCTTGCATACCTGAAAATATTTTGATCCATTTTAGTAAAACCTCGTTGAAACGTTCAACATTGTTTCTTAGCCAGTTCCTCTCGCTAATTTCATCTTCTAAAAAAATAATAAATCATAAGACTTAAATCTTAAATGTTTGAATGATGAAGTTTTTAAATGTTCCCTTGATGCAAATTAAACGCTACCACATGTTTACCACTTACTTACATGAATTACATTAAAAATACCTGTTGAAATATTATTTGTTATATTTTCCTTATCATTTTTCTGTTGACTTTCTTGTCCAAATGAATTCCATGTCTTAAATAATCTACTCTTTTTTAAATTATATATCGCGTTGTGATATTTAAAATGGAGGCTTCCTCCAGACTTCCTACCCTTTTTATGAATATAGTTCGTCTCCTAATAGTAGATTTTAATATTATACTGTACATATTGGAAATTCATATAGTGTTATTACTTGGTTTTCCTTTCTAAAAATCTTTACAACGTTGCGTGAAATTTTTTCAAAAATATTCGTTTTCGGAGACACATTCTTTTCTAATAAAAAGTCGGTAATAATGCAAGCAAACAATCTTCTATGTTTAGGAAGTAAATTATTACTTCTTTTATAAAAGCCAAATAGTTACCTAGAAGAGTTGCTGAAGAGTTGTCTAGAAGGTCTGTAATAAAAAACCACCGATTTTATGTTATAAAATAAAAAATTAAAATAAAGTAAAAAATAATAAATACCTGTTGGTATACAAAGCTCCACCTCATCAAAATATTCTACAAATTTGCTAAAACTTGCATTAGTCGATTTTGTGCTTTGTGAATCAGCTAAGCTTCCGATGTTCAAATCCACTCCCTATTTTATTAAAAGGGTAATTTGGTAAAATTTTTAGTTAAAAATTTCGCCTAAATATGACATGTTCCGTTTGCCAAATTTTTAAATAATGTTTAAAAATTACTCGTGATCCAACTAAGTTCTTGGAACTATACCGTCGAAATGGCTTAACCTAAGTTATTTGAGGGTCTCTGTATCAAAACTATGTTCTAAATGTAAAATACTCAATAATGTTACACACAGTATAGAGTATTCGGTATAAAATTTAGATACCTTTTAAAATGCTTAGAAAAATTTCGCCCTGTAGTTTTTCTAACAGTTCTAATAAAACATCTTCGTTGTCCATTTTGCAGAGTTTTAGAATATTTCAGCATAACAGCCCTATTCTGGCGAGCTGTAACACAAGTCACTTATAACATATATGTTATAGTTTTGTCATTCAAATTTGTGGTCGGTATTCTGATTAAGCGGTGACAACTCGAAAGCTCTTTATATTCATCATTGCTAGCACTTATCCAAAATTCGATTCGTTCTGTTTCATCTTGTATTTCCGGCTGCTTCTCAACTATTTCGCGTAGTTATACTTGGAACGATATCACTCATTGTAGTAATTGAAAGTTGAAAAGCAACAGGAAAAGTTAGACGAGAAGGTATGATTCGTACCTTGAATAAGAATATGTTCTATTAATTTTGATAAAAAATAGCAACAGGTATTTTGAAATAATATTGAAATAAATATATTTTATGTATGAATTTCTTTATTGCATTGGTCGGATTGGCTAACCTTGGTATGCAATATAATTCAAAATGATACAGAATCGATACAGAAAATGTTAGAATAATGAATACAAATACTATTTCACTAAATTTCTATTATTGCAAGTGGTTTTTTTTGTTCTCAAAACTTGATTATATTCTTGTTATCTGCTTTTAAGATCATAACAATAAAAATGGCAAATGTAATGCGGAGAGCTTTTAAATTTTAACCGGAATAACTATAAGTAATAATACTATAAGTAATAAGTAATATTAAGTAATGTCATTGTGTTGAGTTATGTCTCTCAACTAGAATAGGTGGGGGGTGGTAACTCAACTCAATGACACATGTCATTCCAATGACATGTCACAAATAGCTATTCCGATTAAAATTTAAAAGCTTTTGGGATGACATTTGTCATTTTTATTATTATGATATCAAAACCAGGTAACAAGAAAATAATCAAGTTTTGAGAACAAAAAAAAAACACTTGCTGTGATAGAAATTCTATGAAATAATATTTGTATTCATTATTCTAACATTTTGTGTATTAATTTTAAATTAAATTGCGCCCATAGGGTAGCAAATTCGACCAACACAATAAAGCAATTCATAAATAAAGGATGTTCATTTCAAAATACATGTTGTTATTGTTTATACGTCAAAATTAATAGAACATGTGCTTATCCAAGGTTCGAATCATTCCTTCTCGTCTAACTTTTCCTGTTGCTTTTCAACTTTTAAATACTACAATGAGTGATATCTTCCCAAGCATACCTATACGAAATAGTTGAGAAGCAGTCGCACATAGCAGATGAGAGAAAACGAATCGAATCTTGGATAAGTGCTATCAATGGTGAATGTAATGACCTCTCGTGTTGTCACCGCTTAACCAGAATACCGATCACATTTTTGAATGACAAAAATTATAACATTTTGTTATAAGTGAGTTGTGTCACAGCTCGCCAGAATAGGGCTGTTAATCTGACAGAAATTACGTATATAAAAACAAGGCATTGAGTTGTCGAAAGGGCGACATATAATATACAGCCTTATAATGTATCACGAAAACGAAACTCAACCTTCGTTTCTTTTGCGATTTCCCCTCCTTTCTTCGATTTAACAAAAAAGATTAAGAAACACGCCAAAAGAATGACAAGGAAAACGTAACGAGCACGAATCGAAAACTAGGTTTTTGTTGGTGTTTTTTAATTGCTTTCCCGTGTTCAATTGGAACTCACTTGATATGCATTAGTTGCTTACATTAAAAAATATTACACATCTAATAAGGGTACAATTTATTGTACAAACGAATATGCAATATTTTTTATTAAGAGGTGAAGCTAAGTTTTTAAAAGGAACTTATCATACAACTCAAAAGAAAAATTTAAATTAGTTTAAGGATATTGATTTAAATTTGCAGTATTCTTGAAAGGATAATTATTTACTATTTATAATTCCGCCTATATACTTTAATTTGGTTAAAATTACTTTAAGCAAGGAAATTTTATCAAAAACAATTTAAATATATAAAAAGAAAAGCTTTCATATGTTTAAGTTCATACAACTTTCTGAGTGTACGCCTAGCGTTTTATAAATCCTTAAACACGTCAGCCTTAGTAGACATATGATTAATATGAATGTCAAAGCATCACCGAGATCAGTTTATGATTATTAACTTGGCTAGAGGATGACATCTATTTCCACTTGTCTAAATTGAATTTTGTACAATTTATCTTACATGATTCCGCTATATTATCCAAATCCACTTGTGCGACGATAGCGGGGTGCCAGTCAAGTGGCGTAAGGGCCCAAAATGGCAGTGACTAGTGGGTACGAAACGGTCACTTGCCACGATTGGGTATCCACTGGTTCCGGAGCCTACCAAAGGCTTTAAACTGGTACCACGGGTGCCAAGCAGATGAAATATACATACAAAGCCAAATTCCAAGCCCAATATGCTTGTCATTGGGTATACCCCTTTGTGGGAGCTTCGTGGTGGCTGTTGGTTGCACATAAAGTTACGCGGGTGCGAGTGCTGGATGAGCTCGGGTGTGGAAATGCACTAAAGCAACCGGATGCCGGGACCCATAGACCGGTAGAAGTGTTAGATAGGCCTCGACCTATACCAAAGGTGGAATGTCCATGCCTTACACATGGCTTCCATAGGTACAAACGCTGCGACTTGGCAACCCGTAGGAATTGGGCGCCGGTTGTCGCCATAATGTATAATAGGTATATTCACAAAATCTATACTTACAACCCGATGTGGGATGGCCCACCATGGACTTAAGCCAATCATGGAAGGCGTCCACGTAAAGCAACAAAGAGACATCTGTACCAGGATAGCATCGTTTTGAATTAAATAGGAAAGAAGAAGCTGAACAAGGCCCTCTGAGTACAATTAACCAGGCATGAAGATATCTATCTTAAAATATGTGGGAAACCCAAATATACCTAATATTTTTTAATTTTCTATTGGAGCTTCAATAATGATTAATAAAATTTATTCATAAAATTTTACAAAGATTATCTGTGAACACTTATAGTCTCTCGCTCTCTATCTCTCCTTCTCATTGTTAGCGGCTAATATATGTACATATTCTCTTCAGAGATAAAATAAAATTACCATCTCTAAATTATTTATTGATGTACTGTTTATTATTTCAGAATATCTACTCGATCAATTGGTTGACAAAAATATTACAACACAAGAGGAAATATTGCTGAAAATTAGCAACTACTGTGAGAAACCAGTTACTGATCACAAAACTGATGAATTCGAATTGCCTTACACTTGGACGTTCTACCATTCCTTCTTTTTTGCCTTTACTGTTTGCTCTACAGTAGGATATGGTAATATATCACCATCTTCAACACTTGGCCGCATGATAATGATCGCTTATTCTGTCATTGGTATACCAATCAATGGTATACTATTTGCTGGTTTGGGTGAATACTTTAGTAGAACGGTAAATGTAATATAAAAAAAGAAATATATATTACCTCATATGCATTAAATACATCCACACGTATTTTCAAAAACTATTGTTCATTTTTAATGTTAATTTTTTAGTTTCACACAATTTATCACCGTTATAAAAATTATAAAATGACTAACGATATACGTTACATGCCACCTCAATTGAGTCTAATAACTACGGTCTTCATTGCCTTGATACCGGGCGTAACCCTTTTTATTTTCTTGCCATCGTGGATTTTTTCATACTTCGAAGATTGGCCATATTCTTTAGCGGTATATTACTCTTATGTGACAACAACAACTATAGGTTTCGGTGATTATGTGCCCACTTTTCAATCACATCAGGTAATTTCATTGAATTGCTGAGTTATATTGATTAATTTTAATTTATTTCAGCCTTATAAATTTGGCGGATGGTTTATAGTTTATGAAATATTTATTATTGTTTGGTTTATATTTTCTCTTGGTTATTTAGTTATGATAATGACATTCATAACCAGGTGAGTCAATTTTTTCGCTTTTTTTCTAAATTTTTATTTTAGTCTCAACTCGGTTAAATTAATAGTAATAATAAATGTTTTGCTCTTTACAACAACTAAATAATTATAATGTGCACTTAGAATTATATAAAAAATGGATACATTGCAAAATAGAATGGCAGAGATTTATTACGGGTTCCACTAATACGTGTGGGTATAATTATTATGTTGTGCGCCTTTACTAAGAAAAACTCTATCTCGTTAGTGTTGACTCGTTCAATAATTCAAAATTAATTGCCTTTCTTATTCACCTTGATGGTTAAAGTCTATGTAAGATGCTTGCGTCAACTCATTTAATAGAAATAACACTTTTCCTCATGATTGAAAATTGTACGAATTTTTGTGAAAGATTTAAAATTGGACTAATTTTGCACGTTCACTATCGGGTAAATTCAGTTAAGAAAATATTTGTTTGAATCATGTTTTTTTAATGCCTGACGGCAACACAGTTTACGGTCTACTCTGTCAAGGTAAATCGTAATTTTTGAAAATATATTAATGGGTCCAATGAACTAATTGTACTGCGGCTTATGAACTGCCTAAAAATTACCTACTTTTATTTTAGTTTCGCTGCAACTCTGACTTCTTAATACTAAATTCTACCAGAAAATTCTCAAATTCGTTATATAATAATTTATAAACTTTATTTGTTTGAATTTATACATCTTTTAATTTCTTGTTAAACTTGTTAATCTCAATAGAGATCGTTACATTTAAACCTTAAATTTATGTGTATACAGACTTACTGTTACAGAGTATTACTCGATACAGATATATAACGAACCCTGAAAAGGTTTTACAATACAATTTTATCTTTACAATTTGTTTAAATACAATTTGATTAGTTAAAAATTTTCGATTTACATAAGTTTAAAATTAATGTTATTTTACAGAGGCTTACAAAGTAAAAAGTTGGCTCATTTGGAACAACAGCTTTCGTCCAATATTAAATTGACGCAAAGTCGTTTCTGGCACGAAGTTACCAAAGATGTTGGATATTTACGAAGAATTTTAAACGAATTATATATTATGAAATTTAAGGTAATTCTTAAAAAAAATTCAACCAAATCAATTACGTGTTTTCTAAAACAGTGCTTCTTCTTTCCATAAAACTTTCCATACAAAATACTCAGACATTGCAAAATTAATTTTGGGCTTATGATCGATATTACCGCCATTATGGTACCATTGTATTAGTAGTAAAATATCCCATTATTTTAAAAAATTTTAAAAGTCATTAAAATTTATTTTATATTAAAATATTAAAGTTTTATTAAATATTATTAAGTTGTAACGCTAATTAATTTTCATAAAAGAAAAAGATACAATATAATTAATCAAAATAAAATCGGTCACGCTTAAACTTGATAAGTTAATCAATAAATTATTTTAATCGATATTTATGCATGCGCCGAAAACCTAAATGTCCTCACCAACGATTAACAAATTAGGAGTGTTATCGCCTACGGAATCGTGGCTAGCCCGAAAAACATATAAAAATTGCATAACCCATTTTTTGCTTCCTTGAGATAAAGACTCTCTTGTTCTGCGAAATGAAATTGCAAAAAAATTTCTGAATGATATTATTGTGTATATTATATATAGTACGCCCGATTTTCTTAATAATTATTGAAAAGCTTTAACGACATCATATTTATTTGATAAAATTGTACCGTTATTTTGTGACGTTGTTTATGTACTTGTAAATCTAAAATTTTAAAACTATTTGGATCACAAAACCTTTTCGAAATTAAATAAAAGAAACATCGGTGAACGGCACTGTAAACTTTCCATAATCCACAAGGGACAAGCATGCTGTTAATCCAGTTGCTCAAAAAGTTTAGAAGAGGAAAAACCTGAATATATATCTATAAATTGTACGTGTGTGCCAATTCCAATTCAGATGAATTAATGCCTTCCTAAAGATTTTTAATTAAACCTAGAATTCAGAGAACAGGTTTTGTCTCTTAATCAAAGAAAAAGGATGAATTAGCATTCCTTAAATCTTATCTATCTCGTTCATGAACTGGAGAATGAAAATTTAGTTTGTAAAATCTTATCTTATTTTCTTGTAAATCGTCTACTTACTATTATTGTATAGTAAATCATATTACCAGCACGTTCTCTCACAAACTGAATGTTCTAAAACGGCATTTAAGTAACTAAAATTTGCAAGGATAAAGAAAATTTAAATTGATTTTATTTTTAAATTTTTATAGCTTTGTTACAAGAAAAATTGCAAATCCAGGGCATACTGTAAGTAAGAAGAAATAGAGAATTCTCTAACTGCGTTAATTGTAGACGTACCATACTATTACACTCTTTCTACTTTTAGAATGTACTATTACACACTTTCTACTTTTTCTTCAATAAATCACTTAAAAAAGACTATATTAATCAACTTTTTCGTTGTCTTTGCACCTTCTTAGCCCGTCTATACCAAAACGGATTCTTCATATTTCCCATATCGTTCTAATTCATGTCCCGATCTGACTATATATCGATCCGATTCTCTGGTGATAACTAGAAAACGTGCTTTTTCTGAGAACTTTGACACAACAATGAACAGCGAATCGAATGGGATACTAAAATTACGCACCGCTTCCGAGAGCGATCTGCACAAATTTGACAAACAAAAGTCATTTGAATTAGCAGAAGCATTTCGTCAAACAACTGGCATTTTGGCTAAGGTTGTCTCGGCTTTGGCCACCGTAAAGCCGCCTGAAATAGATGATCACCTCTACGGAGCCTATCATGGCTTATCCGATTCACAAATACTCTCTAGCGAGCGAGTTGGAGATGACAATTACACATCCTCCTATTCATTATCACAACCGCAATACCACCGCGGACGTGCATGCTCCGACTTCAATATCCATCCAAAATTGAACATTCGACCAGCTCAGAACGAATGGACTTGGAGCGGGGACAACAATCAGATTCAGCAAGCAATAAATAATCGTGTAATGTTTGCAAATCTCCATGCGAACAATAACGGAATTGAATTCCTAAGCAGTAATTTCGAACATTCCATGTTGGATTATGTGGTGCATATGGATGATATCCGAGTCAATCCGGATCTAGACAAACCACACCCAAAAAAGTTATCTCTGCCCGAAAGCTTGCGAAAACTCTTCCCATTCAAAAAGCGTTTTCCTCAGTTGACAGGTTCCGATATGGCGGATCCAACAAATCAAAGAAAATTTTCTGTCATTAGCGCTCCAGAGAACCCTCAACACGAAAAGCCTTCTTTGAATTACTATAGCACAGTGACGGCTGGCTCTAGCCCTGCTTACTTCCGACAGAGTTACGCCCACCGCCGAGCAACCGAGCAACCGCCCAATTTACCAACAATTCAACAATCAAATCCATGCAATACCACGAACAACAATACTAACATAACTGATACCCGGAATGCCTCTACAAGCGGTCTTTCATCTCGCTTCCCACCAGCTGCAGCGTCAAATAGCACGATCCCATACGGGCGGCTCTTTGATTCAGAACGTATCTCTCAATCGAATGTACCTCTGTCTTACCAGCGTCATCCTGCCGCACCGACAACTAGAAAACGGCGAGAATCTTTATTTACCCAAAATCCAATATATTCCTCACATCGAAACAGTACGCTTGTAGATCTTGATAGACAGCGCCGAAGCAGTCTGTTTAATAGATGTGATCTGGAACACGAAAAGAAAATACTTTCTAGAGAACGGAAAACAAATTTATTCTCACTAACCTCAGTGGAGGGTTCTGAAGTGCTGGAGACTACAACATTAGCCGATTTAATAAGAGCACTCGAAGAGATACATACGCAGGCAATAGTAGATGCAGCCACCAACAGTTTGACAGACCCGAAATGGAATCAGAATATTATAATTACTAATGATCGCGAAAATTATTATGACAGTGGAAGAATAAAAAAGAAACAGAAATTTAATGAAGCGGCTTTTTCAGAATTGCCGCCACTGCTACCGCTCTTCGCGGGCGACAACAGAAAGCTTTTAGCAACTGCCGCAGCAAATCGTTTATATGCACGGCGTTCAACTATCACCGGTACAATATCGCCGCCTTCAGGAGCGATTCAATCAAATGAGTCGCCAATACAAAATTCTCCACTGCATAATTACGAGTCTTCACCGGACTACAAAATAACAAATTCACCTGCAAAATTTAATCGCCGCTTTAGTGTACGCCCAACTGAATTGCAAATACCACCCGGAAAAGCGCCACCGCCTGGAGTTAGCGCAAATATTGTCGGGGTTACGTCGCAGCCATCATATTTTGCGCCGAAGCAAAGTGGTAATGCATTACAGTTACATACAGTTCTTCAACGACGCCTTTCGCAATGCCCATCTCCTCTGGCCCGCGATACAACAACGCCTTTAGATCTAAACAACACTGAAGATGATGGTACTGCGGCTGCTGCTGCTGCAGCTATTGCTTCGGCTGCAGTAAATATTACGTCGCGTTCAGGAGTAGCCACAAATGTGACACGCATACATCCATCTTACAATACAAGATTATCACCTTCAACATCAAGCAGTAAATACTCGCCTCTTTCGCGTATCGTTCAAATAACGCAGGCTGAGCGAAAAAGCAGCAAAAAAGATGCTTGCGGAAGGCCTTAAGAAGCCAAAAGGTGAAAAAACACCGGAAGCAGAAAATAAAAAATGGGCCCATTTTTATCCCAACGCCCCATGGGTACTAGGAAATATCTGGCCCTCTATTTTTTAATTAGCAAAGTTTAGTTTTATGACAAGCACATGCCGGAATAGATCATTATAATTAATACTTATTAATTGTTTCAATATATTTTTAGGTTGCTTGCACGCCTTTTATTTCAAAAGAAATTCCGCAGCATGCCAATGGAATAGATTAGGCCAAAATTGTAAATATTGAGACTGAAAATTTCGAACTTATATTTTAATTGTGTTGTCTAAATTGAGAGCCATATCAAGAGTAATTGCTCTTATTGAAAATAGTTTATTAATTTTGTTAATATTGAACAATAATTCAAAGTATATCAATTAAACATAAAATAAACAACAGGTCCTGTATTTTGCTTCTCTTTTTCTGATCGTAATATTCTTGTTTTAATTATTAATTCATTATTTGATGCGCCGAGATTTCCAATATTTTTTTCAAATTTAAGATACGAATAACAACTTCCTTAACCGAATTCATTTTGAACCCTCAATGAGTGTAGCACAATGATTTCACAGATAGAGATTTTCGTGAAACTTTTCATCGTATTTTCCGTAAAGAAAATAAATATTATTAACGCTATAATATACTGAAAATAAAGTTCACGTTACATCCAAATTAATATAGAAATCAATCTTATGCCTAGGCCTTCACCATTAAAATCGGCTATTTCAATGAAATCTATGTATTACTTTATCGCACCACACAATGGTCTAGAATCAGGAACGATCGGCTTTAAATCTATCGTTTGAACCCTCTATCGTTTTACTCATATATTCAAATTTAGTATTCTACTTTATTTATGGTGTCATCATTGTTTATCTCTCACTGAAACAAGACCAACAATGTTTTGCCATTTTCGAAATGCTTTTAATTTTGTCAGGGCGTGGCTGTCGCTGCCTTAGCCTAAGTCGCTGCCTAGAGCCTAAGTCGCTGCCATCACAACAACAAAACATGGAGCTTCTGCACATTTCTCACAGCCAGGAGAAGGAAAACAAGTCGACTGGAAGAACAACCTTAAGTTGTACCAAGACTATAAAAGGAAACATTTTGCTGCGCGTACTGCCAGTGACATTATATGGTCCGAATAGGAAAGTCGAGACCTATGGCCTTTTCGACGACGGTTCAACCGTAACCATGATCGATAACAGCCTTTTGGAGAAATTGGGAATATCTGGACGGAAAGGCCCATTGGATATTCAGTGGTTTGGAGGAAATACAGCCAGTGAGCCAGCCACTATCGTAAATCTGCATATCAGTGGTGCTGGAGCCAAACGAAAACATGAATTGAAAAATGTATATGGAGTACCCAATTTGAGACTACCAATGCAGTGTTGATAAATTCAGTGTTAAAGCGGATCAACACGGTGAAATACCTATAATGTCATACTCGAACGTCACAGCACAGCTGCTGATAGGCTTAGACCATTGCCACCTCGGTATACCCACCGACTCATTTACTTTAGAGCAAGGTGGACCATATGTTGCCAGGACCGAATTAGGCTGGGTCGTGTTCGGCCCGAGTAACGAAAACAAAATTACGCCATCGTGCCTGATGATAAACAGTTATGAAAACGATCTACACGAGTTAGTTGCTGACTACTTTACCACCGACAGTTTCGGAGTGCGGCCGGCCCCAGCAATAGAAAGCGAAACTGATAAACGTTCACGAGAGCTACTTGAAGCCACGACTGTAAAAATAGATGGAAGATTCCAAGTCGGCCTGCTTTGGAAACATGATAATATTAAGCTCCCAGACAGTTTCAAAATGGCAAAGCAGCGGTTGTTGGGAATCGAGTGCAAAATGCAAAAAATGAGGAATTTGCAGAATCTTACAAGTCAACAATAAATGTGTACGTAGAGAAGCAATATGTACGTAAACTTATCCCAACAAGCCCGTAAAGTTTCGGCTATTATTCGATGCTGCGGCTAAGGTAGATGGAATCAGCTTGAACTCCTCATTGCTAAAGGGTCCATTAGAGTATCAGTCGATGCTGTCGATTTTGTACAACTTCCGGGTGGGAGCCGTAGCCGTCTGCGCGGACATAAAGGAAATGTTTCATCAGGTTCTGGTATGTCCAGAAGATCGAAACTCACAGCGGTTTCTCTGGCGGGATGGCGACTCTACGCGCGATGTGGAAGTATACGAAATGCGTGTTATGACTTTCGGCGCTGCCTGTTCACCTTGTGCAACTCAACATGTTAAGAATCTTAATGCGCAAAATCATCATAATCACGACCCTCGAGCGGTTAAAGCAATCCTGCAACATCATTATGTCGACGACTTCGTTGATAGTTTCGACTCCGCTGAGCATACAATTGACATCGCAAAACAGGTGCGAGATATACATAAGGACGCCGGGTTTGAGTTACGTGATTTTATCTCGAATTCACTGGAAGTCGTAAACACTATGGAAGGCAATATGGCAGCTAGGCGCATACAACAAGATGATCCACTGATGGAGAAAATCCTCGGAATGTTTTGGCAGCCGCTTAATGATAGCTTTCGGTATAAAATCAGATTCCACAAAATTGATGAGGAGGTCGTATCCGGCACTAGGCGACCAACCAAAAGAGAACTACTCAGCATCGTCATGTCAGTCTTTTTATACACTCGGGTTCTTGTGCAACTTCATGAATGTATCTAAATTAATAATGCGGGAGGTGTGGAAACACCAATTAGGCTGGGACGAATTGCTACCGGACTATGTGTATAGCGCATGGAACAAATGGTTTGAAAATATACCAAAGATAACGAATATTGAGATCCCACGCCATTATTTCAGAAAGGGTCCGCCCAGACAAATTGAGCTTAATACCTTCGTTGACGCAAGCAAGGAAGCGTTCGCAGCCGTATCGTTTTGGAGATCCGTAACAGAAGATGGTGAAGTAGAAGTCGCGTTTGTCAACGCCAAAACCAAATGTGCCACTATAAAACCCATCTCAGTACCGCGACTAGAACTACAGGCAGCAGCACTCGGAGTAAGTTTGATGCAGACTGTTTTAAAGGAACATTCATTAAGGGCAACGCTTGTAATGTGAAGTGACTCCAAAACGGTGCTGAAGTGGATTACGTCCAAGCATTGTCGATTCAAACCATTCGTCGCCCATAGGGTGGCTGAGATTTTGGCTTCGACCAAAAAGGAAAACTGGAGATGTGTATCGACAGCAGAGAACGTAGCAGATGAGGCGAACAGATCAAAGTACCACGCTAAATTGGAGACAACTTCGCGTTGGTTGAAAGACCCCGACTTCTTGCATAAAGAATGCAGTTTTTGGCCGACAGGCACCATCGAAATAAGTGAAGAAGGCGAGGAAACGCTGCCACTTAAATTCGGATTGCTAACTGTAATCATTCACTGATAACTGTAATCATTCACTGTAATCATTCATTGTCCTATAATAGTCCTATAATAAATTGAAACGCACCATGGCGTGGATTCTGCGATTTGCTAATAATTGCCGCAAATTACAAAAAAGCAAAGAGAATAAAAGAAAAAATTAAAAGTAGCCGAATAAGTATTGTGTCGCCAAGCACAAATTGAGAGTTTTTCAAATGAGATGAGCCAAATTAGAAACAACGTTCAATCAAAGAAAGGAAGTGAACTGTTTACGTTATCACCTTACGTCGACGAAAAGGGCGTTTTGCGATCTAACGGAAGAATAGATGGTGCCGGTTACCTTCCCTTCGATACAAGACGACCAGTTATATTACCATCGAAACATGCATTTACTAGCTTACTCGTCTCTAACCATCATAGCTTGATGAAGCATATAAACTACGAAGCAACAATATGTGAGATTCGTCGTCGATTCTGGATACCGGGTTGGAGACGACTTCTTAGAAGTGTTATAACACAGTGCAATATTTGCAAAATAGCACGAGCAAAGCCAAGGCAGCCGATAATGGGACCACTTCCGGAAGATCGATGCACGCCATTTATCAGACCATTCTCATATGTCGGTTTAGATTATTTCGGTCCCCTTCAGGTATCAATTGGACGGCGGAGGGAGAAACGATGGATAGGATTATTCACCTGTTTAACAACAAGAGCAATACATATGGAAGTAGCGGCCGATTTATCCATAGATGCCTGCATAATAATTTAGAGAAATTTCATGAACCGAAGAGGAATTCCAGTCAGAATACGGAGCGATAACGGCAAAAATTTTGTAGGTGCTGAGCAAGCGGCAAAGAGTATTACCGAAACGTTCGATTGTCACCGTCTTCGAACTGAAGCAACAACGAAGGGAGCGGAATGGCTTTTCAATTGTCCGAGCAATCCGTCAGCTGACGGCGTGTGGGAGCGGATGGTCCAGTGTGTCAAACGAATCTTACGCCACACCCTTAAAGAGGTCGCTCCACGCGAACACACACTACAATCGTTCATAATTGAAGCCGAAAACATGGTGAACTCTCGGCCACTTACTCATCTTCCTGCGTCCATAGACCAAGAGGAGCCGCTAACACCAAATCATTTTCTACTCGGCTGTCCTAATACTTCGCAAACTCCGGCGGTGGAAGAAACTTCAGAGAAACCACATGTGGTGCGAAAGCAGTGGCAGATTGCACGGCAGATGCGAAATGGATTTTGGAAGCGCTGGGTGGCAGAATATTTACCCACCTTAACCAGAAGGGCAAAATGGTGCCAACCAACCAAACCCTTGAAGGAGGGAGACCTGGTCTTTATATGCGATGCAAGCCTGCCTAGGAACCAATGGTGCCGTGGAATAATTCAAAGGGTATATCAAGGAGCAGATGGAACTGTAAGAAGTGCTGACGTGCGAACGAAGACTAGAAATCTCCGCCGCCCGACATCGAAGTTGGCCGTTCCGGAACTTGATGGGAGTGAATCGTCTGAGTCGACTCACGGTGGCGGGGATGTAAATGAATGGCCCTAAATACCGTGCAAACAGACCTTTACGAGTAAAATGTAAACAGCTCTAAATGTAAATGTTTATGTCATTATCAGAAAAAGAGGCAGAAGGAATAGGCGCCAACTGCGAAATAAATCTTTAAAAAACTTGTATTCGTTAATCTATTGTTTTTTACTATTAAATTTCGAGCCTTTCCTTACTCGGTTTAAAGTCGGTCACATCTTTGGTCACAAAAATGTAAAATAATACTTTTATTGGTTATAAAAACAAGTATGGTAACGGGGAAATAAAGTGCGTTATATGAGTAAATGTGTACCAATATTGCACCAATATACCCAAAATAATTTCATAATATCCAAACATAAGTATTTGATTCATGATAGTGGTAACGCTCGAAAAATTGATAAACAAACACGAAACAGTGTTCGGTTATCTCATTTCCCCTTTTTTACAAATTTCTCCAGCTCAGCCGAGTTCGTGTAAAGGCAGCATAATCAGACCATAATTGAGGCGTGGGCGTGACAGTTTTCTGATTTCACCCATTTTCAACACGAACTATCCTATGATGACATATCTTTGGTGGACTACGCAGCCATATGCAAAAACCCTATGGGTGAGATTCGGTCGGGTAAAATTTTGGCATTGATTTGTCACATTTTTGGGGAAAAGAGTTTTCTATCTCATTATCTCTGCTGTCCTATCTTTTTATCTCTGCTAGGATATAAGTATCAAATTCCGGGTAAACTTATACCGTTCTGGGATTGTATAAAGCAGGTGCATGTGAATTAGTGCGAAGTGTCCTATATCTTCAGCAGAGATCTCTATCTCTGATCTTCAGCTCTGTTGTTAAACGTTGGCCAATTACCAAAATTCCAAAAACAGAAATAATTTTAAAACGCTATGGATGATACTTCCAAAAAGTTTATGGAAGATTGTTTCTTGCGGCCAAACAATCCCAGTACTTCGTACGTAACCTTATTAGCAACTAAATATTTGTTAAGGGTTTCTTTATAGTAATACTTTCAACAAACCGTTGCCATCGAAAGTTGCATTGAAGACCGAGATGCAAGTACTTCGATTGACGGACGATTCTCAAAATATGGCTATGGAAATACTGCGAAGCATTTATGGAAATAAGTTAACATTGGAGCTACCGGAGAAGTACAAGGATCGTGGTTTCCATATGAAACAATTCTATTGGGAAGATAGTGGAACACTTCGGATACAAAGTGCCACTGGTAACTTTGTGAAGCTAACGTCCGCTAATGAAGTTGACTTAACTGATCCTGAGGAGCGATTGAGATATTTTGCAGTTCTCAAGCTACAAAATTATGGCTTCCCTCGTGACCATTGCATCGAAGCATATAATTTTTGCGCCGGCGAAACCGACAAAGCATTAATATTACTTTATCATAAATACATGCGTATACAGGATAACGTTCACCCCAATAAATATTTAGATTCAAGCTTATCCGACAGGGATTTACTAGGTCTACGAGAGGAGGAACGTTCGGCACTTGTGTCCATCTATGATGATGCGTTCTTAGAGAAGGAACAAAATGTTTGGAGCTTGAAATTCCGCATTGAGCACTTTCTAAAATGCGATCCATCAGGAATGCAAAAAAACGAGGCGGTGACCTTGGTAAAATCAAATAGAAATAAGGATGGCAAAAGTACAATGCCACGATGTAGGAATTTCGACAAAGACGGTGCATGCAAATTTGGTCCAAAATGCAGATTTGCACATATATTGTCTACTGCAAACGAAGCGAATTTAACAACAAAAGGTATTAATTTTCATAAATACAAGAATTCATTCCATAAGAATTGTATCGCCATAGGAAATAGAAAATCAATTAACCTTTGACATATTTTAAGATTCCATACTCGATGAAAACGACGATAAAAAATGGCTCTACCTAGAAGTGCAATTCCCTGCAGGCACTAAGTACCCGTATGAAGCTCCATACATTTACAGCAAAACAGCAAACCGCGACTTTCCTCATGAATTTCTTCTGCATATTTCGCGGAAACTGTATCGGGAGGCATGCGAAATGGCGCAGGACGGCATGCCATGTGTATACGCACTCTGTGAGCAGCTAAAAACAAATCAGAGTATATGTCGCCCAACTGATGATAATGAAGAGCCTTTTCCGGATATAAAAAGGTCTCTGTTTTATACAGAAAATCCAAAATTGACCAAAAAGTTATGCGACAGTGGACAGGGGCAGTCTCATCCAACACACTACGAACATGGTCAAACAGCACATAGGGTTGGGTTTCAACGATCTACGTTACAGGAGCGCGAAAACAGAAATTTAATACGTAAATTTTTAGAACGCCAAACTAACGAGCAATATTGTACTATGATGGCCACGCGTCAAAAATTTCCGGCATTTAAAAAAATGATCGAAATTCTTGCCATGATAAAAAAATATCAGGTGTGTTACCACGGAGGAAGGGAGGACGAAAGAATATTTTTAAACATGATATGAATTTAATTAATTTTTTAGGTTGTGGTCATATCAGGCGAAACGGGCTGCGGCAAATCGACGCAAGTGCCACAATTCATACTCGACAACTGGCTTTTTCAGTCCTCCAAATGGAAGAATTTTAACCAAATATCACACATTGAGATTATTTGCACACAGCCACGAAGACTGTCTGCGATAGGCGTCGCTGCTCGCGTGGCAGAAGAACGTGCAGAACATGTTGGACAGGTCGTTGGGTATCAAATACGTTTAGAGAGCAAGATTTCCGCAGCAACTCGATTAACGTTTTGTACCACTGGCATACTCTTACGGCGACTGGCCTCTGAAACGTTACTGGAAAGCATAACCCATGTAATTGTTGATGAAATTCATGAACGTACTGTAGAGTCTGATTTCTTATTGATGAGCCTGAAAAGCATTCTTCGGAAGCGCACTGACCTAAAAATTATTTTGATGTCTGCCACTCTTAATGCCAAGTTATTTTCAGACTATTTCGATGGAGCTCCAATTGTAGATATCCCTGGACGGACGCATCCTGTAGAGAAACTATTTATGGAAAATATACTCGAGCTGTGCGATTACGTCATGGAATGGGACTCAGAGTTTAGTCGTAAAATTAAAAAAAAGGAAGCGGAGAAAGTAATGAAGGAATTGGATATTGCAGATGTTAAATCACGAAGTGAGGCACCACCCGAAAATATCGCAGATGAAAATTTAAATTTGTCCGCATTCTTTGTACGTTATAAATGTAAGTAAATAGTCATTATCTGCATTTATTTTTTATTTTGTGTGAGCACAAATGGCCTTGTCATATCCTCCAGGGAAAGAGGAAGGAAATATTCGCACGGTTTTTCCTCTGCACACAGTGATATACACAAGGATATTTCAAAACTCGCCCCCTGAGGTGATGACGAATGGTTGCAATGGAAATTATTCAAAAGTCGGATATTTTATTTGTAATCGAGTTATTCTTATTGGACACAATAGAGTTTTTAGTATAAGCGTCACATGCGATTATAAATTTCACAATTCTACAAATTTTACTTACTTCGTTAAACAATGCTCTAATTATGTTTTCATTGAATTTATCTTCCGTAAAGCGTTGCATCTTTAGCTCAATAGCTTCGAT
>OZ016504.1:40754725-40770908 GCA_963966595.1 Physocephala rufipes
GCTCCATATTTAGCCAACAGAGTTATTAAGCAATTAGCTTTCGATGAACGACATAACTTTCCGTTAGGCGCCGAAGCCTTGCTAAACAACACTTATGTTGACGACATTTTTGTTGGAGGTGAAAATATACAGGAGGCTGAAGAGACAAAAGCTCAGTTAGTAGAGATCCTCACGGCGGGTGGTTTTCCCTTGGATAAATGGTTTTTAAATTATGATAGTTCAACACTCGATACAAACGAAAATAATAAACTAGTTGAGGTTTATGATACGACAGGTGTTCTCGGTCTTCTATGGGACCCTACCAGGGACATGTTATCTATCCGGCATTCAGAACACACCAAAATTGACCAGAGTGCCACCTATACAAAACGAACTATTCTTTCAGCAGTTGCGAGACATTATGATCCAATGGGATGGTTTGCTCCAGTTTTGTTGCGAGCTAAGATTATCATTCAAGATCTGTGGTTATCCGGCTCAGATTGGGATGAGCCAGTGCCTTCAGACATCGAAGATAAGTGGAACGCCTTTTCTAATCATTTGGACCAACTTGAATCGATCCAAGTTCCACGTTGGATAGGGTCTACCCCTCGAAATGAAATTGAACTACATGGATTCTGTGATGCGTCAGAGCGAGCATATGCCGCAAGTGTGTATATTCGGGTATCAAATTCTCAGACAAATTCAGACGTCCATCTCCTCATCTGCAAGACCAAAGTTGCTCCGACGAAACCTCACAGCATTCCTCGATTAGAGCTGTGTGGTGCTCTTCTTTTGGCCAGGCTGATGACATCGATTAAGGAGAACATTTTTTCTAATAACATTTCTCTTACCATGTGGACTGACGCTTCAGTAGTTTTGGCATGGATAAAAGGTCATGCGTCACGTTGGAAACCGTTTGTTGCACACCGAGTTGCAGAAATACAAAATCTAATTCCAGACGTATGCTGGCGGCATGTTCGAACATGCGATAATCCTGCTGATCTGGCAACGAGAGGAATTTCTTGCGAAGATCTCCGACGAAGTAGTTTGTGGTGGCATGGGCCATCGTGGTTAAAATACCCACTTGAACAATGGCCAAACTCACCAGAAACAATATTGCACGAAATACCTGATCAACGACTGACGGTTATGCATATGATTGTCGTTAGTGATGAGCCAAATTACCTTCTTAAACGTTTCTCGACTTATATGAAACTTCTTCGCGTTTCGGCCTTCATGCTGAGGTTTCTTCATAACATTCGAAAAAACGCTATTAGGCGAAAAGGATTTTTGACAACAGAAGAGGTGCAGCGATCATGCCGTCTACTATGTCGATTAAGTCAGAGAGACACATATAAAACCGATATTGAGAAGCTACAACAAGGTAAACCTATAAGTCCTACCTCCTCTCTAATTTCGTTGCGACCATTCTTAGATAAACATGGAGTTCTTAGAGTCGGTGGGCGACTCGCGCATGCCCCAATGACATACGATCAGCGACATCCGATTATAATCGATAGACGATCTCCTATGGCTTCACTTCTCATTCAGAGCGTGCACGCTCGGACCCTACATGGCGGACTCGATTTATCGCGATGCACTTTAATGCAACAGTTCTGGATTCCTAGAGGGAGAAATTTGATTAAAAAACTTTTAAAAAATTGTGTACGATGTGCCCGATTCAGAGGCATATGTGGAGAGCAACAGATGGGAAATCTACCTACAGTACGTCTACAACCAATCAAAGCATTTTCACGATGTGGAGTGGATTACGCGGGTCCTGTTTTCTTGCGCCAGGCTAAAGGTAGAGGTCAAAAAACCACAAAGGGATACCTTGCCGTCTTCGTATGCCTAGCATCAAAGGCTGTTCACTTAGAAGTGGTATCGGATATGACAGTCTCTGCCTTCATAGCAGCATTTCAAAGACTTGTGGCCCGTCGAGGGAAATGCATTCAACTCTTAAGTGATAATGGCACCACTTTTAGAGGAGCAGATCAAGAATTGAAAAGAAGATTCAAAGCAGCGTCGACGTTCCACAAGGAGATTTCAGAGTTGCTGGCAAACGATGGTACCGACTGGAAATTCATACCTCCCTATGCGCCACACTTTGGAGGACTCTGGGAGGCCGCTGTTAAATCAGCTAAAACCCACTTGAAGAAGACTGTCGGTGACCATATTCTAACCTACGAGGAGTTGTCGACAATTTTGTGTAGAATAGAATCTTGTCTTAACTCACGACCTCTATGCTCAATATCCGATGATCCTAACGATTTAGACCCGCTTACTCCAGCTCAACTAGCAATCGGTACTTCATTGTCTGCTGTTCCCGAGCCTTACGATTCCAACCTTAACGTCACTCCGACTGAACGATGGCATTTAATTACCCATATCAGAGACAAGTTTTGGGCTCGATGGAGTAAAGAGTACATTTCACAACTTCAAAATCTTCCAAAATGGAGAAAAAGAGCCGCGAATTTTAAAGAAGGTTTTCTTGTTCTAATAAAAAACGAATTTACACCACCAACGAAATGGCCGCTTGGACGTATTACTGAAGTAATACGTGGTGCTGATGGTTTAGTGCGAGTCGCCAAGATTAGAACAAAGACAGGACATTCCGTCAGACCAATAACTAAACTTGTACTTCTGCCAGTTGATGACTACAATAGTCATAATTCCTAATTAATAACTTTGATTTCGTTGACCATTCTGCAACGAGGCGGGTGGTATGTTGAAGACGCTAGTGAAATATAATTGGCAGCCCTTATCGTTGGACTGTCATCTCTTCCGCCAGTTGTCACCTCTAGAACTGCCTCATGCTTTTTTTTTTCTTCTACTATTCTGACGTGAAATGTGTCGGTCCATTTATAAACTTGTGTTCACGGTGAATTTCAATAAATAAACAATAATTTCATCCGATTACTTCAAAACCTAGCAACGTACCTGTGATTCTTATTCAACATTTCCGTTTTTTAATTGAGGGAAATTAATAAATTTGTTACGAAACATATATATATATATATATATATATATATATATATATATATATATATATATATATATATATATATATATATATATATATATATATATATATATATATATATATATATATATATATATATATATATATATATATATATATATATATATATATATATATATATATATATATATATATATATATATATATATATATATATATATATATATATATATATATATATATATATATATATATATATATATATATATATATATATATATATATATATATATATATATATATATATATATATATATATATATATATATATATATATATATATATATATATATATATATATCGTTATAGTTAACGTCAATAGGATTTTTATCAGACCGAGATGCTTTACGACTGTTATAGTTCAACTACGTAAGATTGGATATTTGAACTTTAATAAGCAGTTACCTGACATTTCTTACGAAATCATAAATATTTTCCAATTGGAAGAATATTTACCAATCATTAATGATTTCTGGCCTAAAATTCTGCAGGGAGAAAGAGAAGCAAAACTAATGGAAAACTATATTACGCGTCCAATATACGCGTGTATATCTTCACACTCGCTCTTTGTTTTATCCTCGTCTGGATATATCACGATTTAGCTAATTCGGGAATAAACCGGGGATTAAAAATAACATCCATAATAATCCATCCATATTTTCCATCTGGTTTCTCACAAATTACATCAAATTTCTTGGTTAACCAAATAATACCTTCAAACCTAAGTGCATATAAAAAACATGTACACTCACAATTACACCTTTGTCAAAAAAATTTACTTGAATGGGAATGTTTTTATGTATAAATTTTAACTAAGTTGAAATCTCAAAATAATTGCATAAATGATATGTCAATGGGGTCTTGGGTTTTGGGTAAGCCCAAAATTTTTCATTGGAAGACTGACGTAATTGGGGGCACCGTAGGTGAGTCTGAGCCTTAAAATTACGTCATTGGGGGAACCGTAACACTACTATGCATTTCTGCGTCAAATCTACAACCAGAGTTGCAGTTTTCAGAAGTTTCCTATCTCATTATCTCTGCACACAGGGGATTTTAGGCTTGAGTGACATCATATTAGTTGTTGTTTCACCAGCAAAAATACGAAATGTTTTGCGAACTTTCAAAGAATGAATTATTCCCTTTTACGACACGTGTATCCCCTGATATTTACTTGGGGGAAAACAGTATTATGACTGCAATCGACATGCATTTGTATGGTATTTACATAGGAGCATTACGAATTTTGCAGAATGTTTATTTGATCATGGCTATTGCTATGGCTGCAAAACATAAACACATAACTTTTGCTAGAATTTTCGGACAAAACCTTATCATATTATATTAACATTCTTTCATTTCAAATGAATGGACAAATAAATGAATAGTTCCATGTCTCGAAACAAATGACATTTGTCGCGAGACATGGAACAGTTCATTTATTTGTTCTCGATACCGATCACATAAGCCGCACTCACATAGGGGACATTTGCCGTGAGAAATGGAACTGTTCATTTATTTGTCCGTGGTACCACTCACACAGGTGACAGATTGGAGTAAAACGACAACAAATTTGACGTGTCCCGAGACAAATGTCCCCGATGTGAGTGCGGCATTACCAGCAAAACGGCGAAATGAACAGTGGACTCTAAAAGAATGAATTTTCCCCCTGTGCGACACTTGTGTCTCTTGATATTTACTGGGGACACCAAACAGCGGGTTGTCGTATCAACAAAACAGGATATTATGACGCAGTCAGGCATGCATTGATATTGTATTCAGAAAAGAGGATATCAATGTTGCGGAAGATTTGTTCGATCAAGGTTGTTGCTAGGACTGTAAAACATAAAGTATATATTTTTGCTGCAATTTTTTGACAAAATCTTATTATATTATATATTAGAGCTATTCATTCTTTTACATTGTTTTACAAATTTCGATGCCTTCTGCATTAAAATACTGTGTTTGCAAATATTTGCACTTTAAGTGCATTCTTTTAGGTAAGAAATCGAACAGTCCACCAAATTCTAAGGCAATCCTAATATAAAACTATATAAAAATAAAAATTAAAAAGTAGCTAATAAAAAATAACCACGAAACTAATACCGTAAAATAATAACAATAATTTAAAAATGACTAAGAATGTTGTCGATAACTTGTCTAGGTATTCCAAGCTTTAGAAGGATTCTCCTGTGGCTAAATATTGTAAGGTTACGCCCAGCTATTCACCCGGTGGTACAAAGTTTCTCATATCTGTCGCTCTTCTGCAAAACCGTTTGGACAAAGTTTGGAAATTCGGCAAACTTCTCTGACATTCGCAAATAATTCCGGTAGGAATATTTATCACACACTTGGATGCTGTTTGTCAGAACCTCAGGGATTTATTTGAATCTTTTCTTTTCGCTAGTTTTTAAACCAGCAGCCTGGTTTAAAAACCAATCATAGCGAATGATGAATTATGCATCCATAAAATCGGTCGCCACAGAAATTAATGTAATTTTAATTTTTCACTAGTTTCCATAATCAACATAATGCGCACCATAATTTGAAACGTAATCAAATAATGTTCGAAAGCAGTGAAAATGCTCCCATTTAGTAATAAAGTATTTAAAGATAGTAAAATGTAGTAATAAGTCTTATTAAAAAATCATATATGGGGATACAACCAACATTCCAATTTGTCCCCTATGTGAGTGGTATCGGGGACAAATAAATGAATGGTTCCATGCCTCGCGACAAATGTCCCCTGTGTGAGTTCGGCCGTACACTATACGTGAACTTGTGCCTTATTGTTGTTATTGTTTGCTTCCACCCAGTTTCCCGAAAAAACAACATGTTTTAACGCGCATAAACAAAAGAGGTGTGATTTCTCGGGGTCTCATGGAATAGTACCTCAACTCAGTACCAGAGTTTGTGTTTCAAAACCAAAAAAATTGGGAAACCAAAAAACAGCTTGAGAAACCAAAAAATTTTCAATTTCCGCACAATTATCCCCTGTTCATCGTTGAACTATTTTTTAATAATCACGGAGTAAATTTTATGAAGAAATTAATCAATATCCACAGAAGGCTCAATCATATCCACCAAACCCTTATCCCTGACCAGAAATAACGATCTATTTAATACCTCGGGGGAGACGTAAAGAGATAGGACACTTCGCACTAATCCACATGCATTTGCTCTATACAATCACAGATTGGTACAAATTTAGCTAGAATTTGGTGCTTATTTCCTAGGAAACCCGTACCCGCGTCAACAAGAATCAAAAACATGGGCTTTATGCTGTAAACAGATAGAGACATACTAAATACAAAATACATCTGTATTTCATCTCATTTTATCTTTGTGAAACAAAACAAGACATACAAAATACAAAATACAAATCTGTCATTATGGGTTATTTCCGTATTTGATTTCTAAACTTGTATTTTAAAATCCGTAAATATTCGATCAACAAGCTAAAAAAATGAGTTCATTACATGAATATATTATTACTGTAACATCTATCGTGTGTTTTGTGTACAATGTTGTAAAATTGGTCCGAAAGAAACGAAGGGTAAAAAAATGTAAACAAGACTAGTAAAAGAAGAAGAACAAGCCCACATACAAAATGTCAAATTCCAAATGGGTGAACTTTTATCTACATACAAATGTATGTAGAAAAATGTTTTTTTCTCGTTTCCCATAAGAGCCTGTGTAATTTTGATGTATTTTGTATTTAGTATGTCTCTATCTGTTTACAGCTTTAAGCAGAAGGTTCTTTCGATTTTAAGCGTCAAGGGTATGGTGAATATGGTTGAGGATTCTGAAGATTTTGATTAATTTTTGCACAAAATTTACTCCGTGATTTTTCAAAAATACTTCAACGTTAAATGGGGTGATAATTGTGTGGAAGTTGGATATTGTTTATGGCCTCAAGCTTTAAAACCCAATATTTGGTACTGAGTTGAGGACCGTTCTGCTCTTTTAGACCAATTTTGTTGATGCGCGGTATAACATGTTGTTGTTTTTCCTGGAAACTAGATTAAAGCAAACAATAACAACAATATTGCCTAAAACGTATAGCAGAGATAATCTCTGACGTTTATTGTACGTGATGCAAACAACAGGGTTAAACAACAAGATATGCATACAATTCATGTACGCATATTAAAGCATTAAAGAGTATATGAAATAGAATTTAATTTTATAGATCAATATCCAAGTTGCAATAACAAAACAAAGGTGGGAATTTTAGACCGAAATGTCATTAAGGTCTGAAACTGAAATATTGTTTGGGCATGTAACATGCAATTCCGCGAATTATTTGGGACTAAAACATCGATTTCCTGGAATTTCATTCATTGTTTGGGCCTGAAACCAGAGATAATCTCTGAGAGATTATCTCTGCCTGAAACGCATGGCGTTCACTAAAGGCCTGATTAGTTGTACGTTCGCTCTTTTTCGAACACGAAACTCAACTGTCAAAACTCATAAGCTATATGCAGTTTGTGTGGTTGTAAGAATTTCGCCCCGCAATATCAAAATCATTTTGATATTTGGTTGTTTCGAAAAATTCTCTCAAATTCGAACAAAGTGACAACTCAAAGTGAGTGGCCACATGAAGCTTTCACTTCAATTCATATTTACCAAGAAATGGACGACGAGAGACTTATTGAGCTTGTTCGGCTAAATGAACTATTGTACAATAAATTCAAAGCCAGCTATAACCTTCCAGCTGCGAAGAAGAGAGTGTGGGAGGAAATTGGGGGCCATTAAATTTGAATGAATTATGAATTTCCCATTAAAATCCCAAGAAACAGTACATAATTATTAATAATAATTAATAATAATACTTTATTTTCTATAATTACTTATATTATCTAGTAATATTTGAGTTAAAGAAATCCAAAGAATTTTTAATATATAAAATTCATCAAAAAAATGCCCACAAAATTCCCACTTTCGAACATGGTTCGACGAGATTGGCAACATCAATTAAACCCCCTGAAACCCGAAAAGTTTCTAAAAAGTAAACAATTACGAAAACGTACGACTAGTCAGGCCTTAACCCTACTTTACAAAATCCAAAATCATAGTTGCATTGTCAAAAGTTCCCTATCTTTTTATCTCTGGTGTCCTATCTATGTATCAGAGATAAATAGATAGGTCTCTGCTATTTATCAGAGGTAACGAGATAGGAAACTTCTGAATTGCAACTCTGATTTTGGTTTTTGTAAAGTAGGGTTAGTGACTTTCAGACCCAAACAAACAATGGAATTCCAGGAAATCGATGTTACAGACCCAAGCAATTCGCGGAATTGCATGTTACAGACCCAAACAATATTTGAGTTTCAGACCCTAATGACATTTCGCTCTAAAATTCCCACCACCTTTGTTTAGATATTCCAACTTAAATATTGATCTATAAAATTAAATTCTATTTCATGTACACTTTTATGCTTTAAGCTGTGTACATGCATTGTGTTCACACTTTGTTTGATGACAATAATATATCTAATAATTTATCGGCAATAACATTGCGCTTTTGTAAGCATGAGGAAATAAATGAAATGAAATTTCGTGCAATAATTCAGTGATTCGCCAAAATGGAGTGACTTATTTAATGGGGCAAATAATTCCAAAGAGGGTAAAAGAAATTAAACAAATATTTAAAACAATTTACTTAAACAAATTCTGCATGTTGCTTTATTAACATTACCCTAAATCCAAGTGAAGGGCTTTGTTTTGATTTTCATGTTTACTAATCACTCGCCGAAGCAATTAAATTACCGTATATATGTTTTAATAATCTTCACCTTAAATTAAAATATTGTTAATATTTTATAAAAATATAAACGAAATGGAATGTGGTATAACGTTTTAATTAGCATTTAATAAGCATTCGAGTCAATTTTACAATATAAGTGATGGTAAAATTAATTAAACAAATATTGAAAAGAATTTATTTAATAATGTATTATTAATAATAAAGTGAATTAATGTAATTATTTTATATATTCTATCTTCACTTTGAAGTAATATAAATAATTTAACAGTTTATTTTTCTATCCTGAATGGTTTGGTTCAATTCAATATATTCAGTATTCACATTGAAAATATATATGAAATTATTTATTTACATTTACTTGCACACATCTTCGTTTTTCAACATAATTGTGATGAATTCATCCTTAAGAGAAACTCTTAAAAAAGAGAATGCAAATAAATACTGGCGTTGGCATACCTTAATTATTTTTTGAACTCGCAGCTAGATTGGACCATTTTAGTGTTACCTGCTAATACGGCTCGTAGTGTTTTAAGTACATTTTTTAGCATTCGTATGAAAACAGTGTTGCCTGCATTTTGTAATGTGGTATAAAATAAATTTCATCGTTAATTATTATAAAAAGAATCATTAAACCAGTATATTAAACCATTATAGCTTGCTAAATGAGCTTGAAAAAACTTTTCAATTTAGAAAATTTCATTATATTTGGTATTGAACAAGATTATGTAGGTCACATTTGTTTGTAATATCAAAGAATTTAATAATATATATAAGAAATTTTGATAGTCTTCAGTTCAAACATTTACTTACGTGTTGAATTATTGAGATTGTTACGTAAAACATACTCGCATAATTTATGTATACGCTTCAATGCGTTTCATTGGTTTCGTATTTTTAAGTTTCTTTTTTGAATTGAATTAACAGGGCTGGGCCTTTTTCGCTATATATTTTTTCACCACAATTTTTAAATTTGCAAAATTAAAAAAAATTTATACATTCCAAGGATTTCTAACTTTGCTAAAAAATGCCAAGTGTGCGAGTATGCAGTAAGTTGGATGCGCAGGCGGTGGTTACTTCTTCAGATTTCCGGACGCTGCCACCGATGGATCACGGTAAGATGTTGGTCAAGCGGCCGCAAGTGTATTCCAATTGGAATCTCCAGTTGTTCCAATTGGAAAACCTGCAATGTTAGATTTAGATGATAATGTATAGCTCTGATATGGAAATTTTTAATTTGAATAACCAACATTCTAATCCAAATGAGAGTAAAAATATTTGTGATCTGCATTTGTTTCAATCAGAGTTATACACTGCATGCTGGGTACAAATAGGTATAGGTAATAGGATTATTTGTGAATGCACCTTTTATATTTGCTTCGTTTTAACTCTTTAACTGTGCTTAACTAAATTTAACTGTGCTTAACTAAATTTATTTAACTACTAACTATGCAACATATCATAAATTATCACCAACATCTATTAACATTCATAAAATGTAACATTGTAACAATCATTTTAAATTTCATATCATTGTACAATTTTAATTTCCTAACAATTTGTTATGTATACCTAATAAAATAAGTGTGCATTGTATATTTGTATATGGGTGTTATAGGCCTACTGGGGAACCGGACATCCAAAAAAACCGGCAGCGCGCTAATGTGCATACCTCTTGGGTGGCGTGGAAGTGCACACAGCCCACTGATGGATATTTTATGTTTTCATTTGTTTACTATAGGAAATCCGTTTCACTACTGCTGCTCTCATCAAATAAATTCCTTTCGGCTACTTCCATTTTTGATACTGTTTCCTCCGTTATCTTTTTTGCGTCTGTTTTCTCTTCACTTCTTTGCTCCTTCTTTTCTAGAAAGGAAACTATTCAAAATTAATTAGAATCCGACCATTATATTGTTTTTACTTTTTGTATTACTTCGCGCCTTCTATACGTTTTAAATTATTTAGTCTCATTGCCATTTTCGAAAACTTCATGCAGGAGAGGCTTTGATTCTATGCAGGTGCTATCTTGATAACTTTCTTCTATGAACACTGTTTCCGGTTTGGGAGGTGACATTATTATAATGCTTGGTGAGTTACTACAAATTTTTTAGCGTTCTGAATTGGTTAGAACTAGAGGAAAGTTTAGCTCATTCGCGATAATGGTGAAAGAATTGAAAATATTAATCGATTCGAAACGACGAAAAATGAAATATTCAATATAATTACCGTAAATTTTAAAAAGTATGGAGCCTGATTTTACTTCCATGACTGAGTTCTTGTGAACTGAATAATTTGTTAGGCGCGCCTGTTTCAATTTCCTTTTCGAATTAAGTGGCGAGTCTTTCATTTGATTATTTCTATTCTGTGTGGGCTGCTTTTAATTAATTTGCTTCAAATTAATTTGTTGCCTTCCAGCGCTCCCGAAAATGTTTCTCTGCTGTTTTAGAGGATTTATTTTTGCAGCTATTTACTTCCGGTGCTTTTTACTAAACCCATTTTTTGTTCAATATTATCAGCATCAGCTGATTCTTTACGCGTTTTCTTCCTAGGATTCCTAAACAACGTTCGCAACGGCTCGATTTCTACATTTTCGGTCTCAAAAATATCCGCGCATAGTATTTGATTTTGCTGTTTGCCATCACCGAAGGAGGAGTTGCTACCATTATTCATAGCAATATTGAGTTCATCCGAAGTAATGTCAACATCGTCCTCAACTCTTTCTTGCTGTTCCTTCCTACGGGACTCCAAAATATTCATCAGCTCTTTATTCTATTTTGGGATGTTTTTGGGATTTGTGGTGACATGAAAATAAGACGCCAGTGGTGTTGGCCAGCTTAGTGGTGTTTGCCAGCCCATCCGAATTCTGGCTGAAGCCCGTGTTATGTGCTACTTCTACGTATTATTATTTTCTTTTACTTAAACTTTATCTATAGAACTTATTGAATTTAAATCCTTGCGCGCGACTCTTTTTATTATTATTTTCACTTCAAAATAGAGCACAAAATGTGCTTTCAAATCAAGCCACCGAAGCGAACTGTTGTTTACATATTTTCATGAAATGTCATACGTGACATTTAATTTGGTGAATTACGCAACCATATACATAACCGCCAGAGACAACTCTGATTAGTTATCTCTGATAACCGCTGTACGTTAGTTTCGGTCGTGTACAATTTTGGTTTTTTTTTGCCACATTTTTTTTGGGTAAAGAGTTTCCTATCTCATTATCTCTCTGCTAGTAATCAAGTCGTATAATTAAGCTATGATATGCGTGATTTGCATAGGACATTAAAAGCTTTCTCGGAGGATTCCAACATGGATTATTGTGAAGACTTTGACGATGTTAAGTCAATTTTGATATATTGCAACAAGCATATCAAGCCCTTCTCCAAGATTCATTTTCGTGGCGGGAATGAACCTTTTATTAGTGAATTATCCAGCCGCTTACAAAAAATGCTTTTGGAAAAGAATTACATAGATGAAAGGTATTTAAAACCAATTCCATCTTTAGCGACACACAGTGTTCTTCGGAGAATTATATTGTTTCTTTTTGCGAACACGGATGCAACGTATAAGTACAATCTGCGAGATGATCCAATTATAGGTCATTTGGTGGAGGTTTGTCCTCTACTTCCTAAATTTCTTCTCGTAGTTGTAATTTGGGAATTGAGACTCGAGGAATTATTCTGCGAAACGCTAAGTTATACACCTTGCTGGTTTTCATTTCAGTATTTCGAGCCAGCTTCTGATACGTTGAAGTACATAAGCGATCCCTTTGAAGTGCTCGACAAAGTTGAGCAAATGGTGACATCTATTTATTTAAGTATAGCTCGTTCCGAAATGCTTGATATTGAAATGGTGGAGAAAAAATAATCTTTAACAAATTGTACGACTATGCTGCGAATTTCTTACGGCTTTTCTATACACCCGATGCAGAAAAGTTTAAAAATTTCACTAAACGCCAATTACACAAATACTTTGGTTATGCCCTAAAACATCTTTTGGATATTCTAACAAATTTCTTCGACATCTACGAACAACCAGAGAAGGTGCTACGTCTTCCATCCCCAGATATGGAAGTTTATGAGATTTGTTCAAGGCTTTGCATAAAGCGATGTATGAATGAGCCACTTTCATTACTGGCGAAAGATCAATTATTGAAACTAATTAATGTTGTTTTGAATACTCTGCAATCCAATATAAAACAGGTTAATATCGATATTTTCATGTATTGGGTCGAAGTTGATATCAGCCCTTCAATGAATTTACAAATGGCGATCGGTGAGTTGGCATTCAGAGTGAACGAACGTTTAATTTCGAATCGGGATTTCTCACACGATGTTACACAGCAACTTAGGCTATAGCGATTCGACCAAAAAGTCTAGAAGAAACAGTACGAGAAGCTACCCTTGGTGAAATCCTACATAAATTAGACGAGGAATTACCACAGAATATTAAAAAATTGTGGTTTGATGAGATAATTAACCGTTCGATAGCTCTTGGAAATGAAGAATGCCTCTCTTCTATCAGGCAGAACATTCAGTTAATGTCGGTAGAAAATTGTATGCAAATAATGGACCATATATATCTTCATATTCAACACAACGAACGTTATGTGAAGAGAATCAACCAATTTGTTTCTGAGAGGAAAGCGATATATTTGAAGAGGTTTTAATCGAATATGAAGAATTAGCGGTTTTAATTATAGTTTCCTTAGTAAACTTAAACCAAAACGAGCTCTTACAAATTACTCTATATCAGATAAAGAAATTCGGAGAAAATGCGTCAATTTTTTCGGGGTCTGACGATGATTTTAATCAACGTGCGACTGAATTTTTTAACAAATCATCTCCAGATTTTTTTATTAAAAGATTCCTCATGCTCTGCTTTGAAAAACCGCAAGCAGCATGGACCCGTTTCTTTGAGGCAGCTTGCTGTAATTGTGAGTTTATAGAGGTATTTTGCACAGCCGTTCGAGACGTACGTCCTCTTTCTGATATCTACTTTAGCGCACTTCTTACAACTGCCTTACATGAGTTGAAGTACTTGCAGCAGAGATATTTCCCCGCTCTGCTTTGTCAGATTTATTTTACATTGTATTATCCAGAGCGCAAAACAGAGTTCCTGAAACAATTTATTAACAAAAGTATCAATGAAATGCTGGATTCAGAGAACTTTACAGCATTATTGTCAGTAATAAAAGCATTGAATTTAATTGCAGTGCAAGGAGAAACTCAGTATCATAAACCTCTAAATTTTGATGAAATAACTGCACCGGTTTTATTAATGGCGGCACATATAATGGAGAAAACACGTTGGGCTCTTATTACTTACACCGATCAGAGGGATGAAATCGTAAATGAATGCATTCAGTTTATTCAGAGCACATCTAAGAAATTTTTACCAATCGCAACAGAAAAGGTAGATACTGCATTTTGTGAATAAAAATTAAAATATCTATTGTGAGTGAATTAGCCAAGTTATATAATTAAGGTCATTCTATAACTGAGAATTTTATATACTTTTATTTTTGTTATAATTTATATTATCCAGTTCCTATTTTGTTTGCTTCTTCGCAGATCGGAAATGGATAACCAAAGTTATGAAGGACACATTTCGACCAATCACACAGTATTATTTCCAAAAATTCTCTCAATCCCCAGAACAGCTTCCAGTCGATTTCGACAAGTTTTTAATTCGATTGGAAATCAAAGATAAATCAGAAGCGGAAATGTTTTTGATTATTGTAAGGTCTAAAACTAAGTTCTAGGTTTTCATTTGCTTATACTAAAATTGCTTTTTCTTGATATATAAATTTCAAGAATTATGTCCGTTGTACGTTAAAGGAAGCCGAATGGTTGGCTAGAAGTGAGCGCCTGTTACCACATATTTCTGATATGATGCTCATACTCGGTGGTGTGGTCATGCAAACCGGTAATACGAATGCCGTCAATAATTATCGCCACTGCATGGTGAACTACGCTCATATTGTCACCAAGTATATATTGCCAAAAATACAAGATAACAAAAAACTCGAAAAACTCGCTCTGAAAATCTTAAAAATTATAGAATCCACTCCGGCGGAAATTTACGATGAAATGTTTATTACCTTTGAATGGGTTTTTTTGGAGATTTTTAAAAAGCATCTCATCCATTTGAGAATCAAAGTATAAGGAATATTGAGATATGTGTAAATGCCATGAGAGATTGCAAGGGAAAAATAGCTTTCATAGAAAAATTTAAACTATTTGAGAGTGGTGGTTTAGATTTATAAAAATATATTATCTTTTACGAAATACCATTTTGTCACTATTGATATAATCTTAATGGTATTTAAAATACAGTGGGGATGATATTACACCTACTTTATATTTTTTAAAAGTAAGATTATGTTTATTAAATGAAAACATATAGTCAATATAAAGTGTTCAATATTTTAAATTACACGGATGAGAAACTAAGTTGGACCTGGCCGAAGTTCCTATACCATACAACCGTAATATAAATTTAGAGTTCCACTCACAATTAGTGGGCGGATTATGCTAATGCTAACCTTTGGGAATATATGTATTCTTACATATTGGGTATGAAAACACAAATTTAATACGAAAGATTTTCTACAATCAGAAAAATCTATATTCATCAACACGCACATATTTATTTTAAGAACGACGTGGCGCGGGTTATATATATATATATATATATATATATATATATATATATATATATATATATATATATATATATATATATATATATATATATATATATATATATATATATATATATATATATATATATATATATATATATATATATATATATATATATATATATATATATATATATATATATATATATATATATATATATATATATATATATATATATATATATATATATATATATATATATATATATATATATATATATATATATATATATATATATATATATATATATATATATATATATATATATATATATATATATATATATATATATATATATATATATATATATATATATATATATATATATATATATATATATATATATATATATATATATATATATATATATATATATATATATATATATATATATATATATATATATATATATATATATATATATATATATATATATATATATATATATATATATATATATATATATATATATATATATATATATATATATATATATATATATATATATATATATATATATATATATATATATATATATATATATATATATATATATATATATATATATATATATATATATATATATATATATATATATATATATATATATATATATATATATATATATATATATATATATATATATATATATATATATATATATATATATATATATATATATAT
>OZ016504.1:40771108-40826108 GCA_963966595.1 Physocephala rufipes
ATATATATATATATATATATATATATATATATATATATATATATATATATATATATATATATATATATATATATATATATATATATATATATATATATATATATATATATATATATATATATATATATATATATATATATATATATATATATATATATATATATATATATATATATATATATATATATATATATATATATATATATATATATATATATATATATATATATATATATATATATATATATATATATATATATATATATATATATATATATATATATATATATATATATATATATATATATATATATATATATATATATATATATATATATATATATATATATATATATATATATATATATATATATATATATATATATATATATATATATATATATATATATATATATATATATATATATATATATATATATATATATATATATATATATATATATATATATATATATATATATATATATATATATATATATATATATATATATATATATATATATATATATATATATATATATATATATATATATATATATATATATATATATATATATATATATATATATATATATATATATATATATATATATATATATATATATATATATATATATATATATATATATATATATATATATATATATATATATATATATATATATATATATATATATATATATATATATATATATATATATATATATATATATATATATATATATATATATATATATATATATATATATATATATATATATGACGTCACAGTGACCTAGAATCGAAAAGCTTGGTGAAAACTAGTTACAGAAACGAGCTGCTGGTGCGGATATTGCAAAAAATTAATGTACGTCAATGTGAAAGCAACCTTAAAACTTGTAACAAATGTGATCAATAAATGAAATAATAGTTCATGAAGAGTTTTTATTAATTTCTTCGCTTTTTTCTTTCTATGTCATTATAGTAAGTTATTCTCTTTCCGGTCAATTGACTGCTCACGGAGAAAGTAAGGAAATTTATTTCCCCTATCCTTAGTATTAGGTAAGCCACTATATTTCGAAAAATCATTAAAACGTTGCACATTTCATTACGTTTATATTCTTAAAAAAACTTAACAATATTATTAATTTAAAGTGAATATAGAAATATAATGTAATTACATTGATGCAGTAAATTAAAACACATGTACTACAATGTACAATGTACTACATGCGATTAGCAAACATCGAAATTCAAAACAAAGCCTCCACTTGGCTCCATGGTAATGTTAATAAAGCAATATGTAGAATTTTTTTAAGTAAATTGTTTTAAATATTTGTTTAATTTATTTTACCCTCCTTGGTATGCTTTGCTCAATTAAGTAAGTCACCCCATTTTGCGAATCACTTAAATATTACACAAAATTTCATTTCGTTTATTTTGCCTACAAAGGTGCAATATTTTCGCCGACAAATTAATAAATATATTATGGTCATCAAACAAAATATGCCAATAATTTAATGCATAAAAGTGTATATGAAATAGATTTTAATTTAATAGATCAATTACTAAGTTAAAGATTATCAAAACAAAGGTGGTAGGAATTTTAAACTGAAACTGAAAAATTATTTGGGCCTGTAAATTGCAATTCCGCGAATTGTCTGGGCCTGAAACATCGATTTCCTGGAAAATTATTTTTTGTTTGGGCCTGAAACTCACTAACACTACCTTACAAAAATCAAAACCAGAGTTGCAGTTTTAGAAGTTTCCCATCTCTTTATTTCTAACATTTGACTTTATTGTCTGCACCACTCTTTATTTTTCCATCACTATATCTTTCTGCCTCACTTTATCTCTACCACTCTATCTCTATCACTCTCTCCGTCTCCCACTTCGACTTTTCCTATTCTTTTCCTATACTCCGAATAAGGGATTATAATTAAGAGTGGAGTTTTAATATGAAATCGATCTACTTAATCATCACTGTGATTGTCTTTAGGATGATGATAATGATTACGATTAAGTTAATTAAAAATCGGATGTAATAACGCTAATTTCAGTTAAAAAAATCTATTGATATTGCTGATGACACCACGGAAAAAATGCAAAGGGTGATGGGAAAAATTGGAAGGACGATGCCAATCATATTTACGAAATTCTAGTAACACCTTTATTATTCCTAGAAAAACTCTTGACGCAATAGGCCCCAAACTGTAGCTGGTATTCACGAACCGTCACCCTACCTTTAATATCCGGGAAGACCAAAGAAGAATAAGAAATATTCTGTGTAACTTACTTTATCCATACGCGCTCATCGAATTTAATTCCGTTGTAGTCGTCGTTATATGTTTAAAACACCAATATTCCCAATGTAAATAATCGGTGCTTTTTAAATTATTCATGCATTTGTGTAGTCACTGTTCCGTAAATTGTGTAATAACTGTTTTTTCTTCCATAATATATTATGATGAAAAGTTAATCCGCTCCCCACACCCTTACCGCAATCAAACATAACCAACACACTACTCCGACTAATTACCTACACCACTTAAGGGATCAGAGACACATGAGAACGCACCACTTCGAAGCTCGTTTACTTTTGTGGTGTCGTATTCGAATAAAAATGGCAAGAAGCCTGTAATAAAAATAATCTACTGTACGTTGCAACAAAAAGGGGAAACACTGAAGTGAGAGAGGAGAAGAAACAAAGAAAGTAGAGGAAGCGGCTTGACCTTATATAGCTGTAGCTGAACGTCGGGTGTATGCGTACGCTTCAGGGATTTAGGTTTTAAATTTTTTCAATAATTTTCTATTATGTATTTCTTCTTTAGTTTTCTACTATTCCTCTATCTTCATATTTAAGTTCTGTTAAATTTACACCCTTATCCTAAGAGACGAGTCGAGACGAGACGAGCAAATTTTTGCACTGAAAAACAGCTGCTAATCAAAAAACTCGTCTTTTGGTAATCCAAGAGACGAGTCGTTATTCAACTCGCTTGTTACGTCTTTTTTCCTCGTCTTTTTGGTAATCTAAGAGACGAGTCGAGTCGCGAAAGTAGGTTTTTTCTGCTAAAAAAAGACGAGTGCTTTTGAATTGTCGTCTCCATACAAAATTAGATTTTTAGGAAGATTTAATTTTAATTTTTATTTGTACTATTTTTAATGAAAACAGAGACTTGAGAATGAATGTATTTAATTTAGTTTAATTTGAATTTAATTGGATTTGCAAAACATGTAAACATGTGAAAACAGTATTTAAGCAATATTTAATTTTTATTCGATGAATTTCATGAAATCTATCTAATGTGTTGTAACAGAAACAACCTGGAACATGGAATAGAATGAATAAACGCGAGAGCAGAGCAAATCATCCGCGCATCCATTCGCAAATTACCGCGAATTTTTTTGTGCAACTTGTTAGAAACCACGAGGTTTGTTTACAGTGTTGAAAAGTGGCTCTCGTAAATAAAATTGGTGCATACTTTTGACTAAAAATTAAGAAAATGTACGGAAGAAAGCTGAAATATTATTATATGAATATCTTGCACAGTCTGCTTTATATTGTAGCTATGTTTATTTTAGGTATTTCGTGAAAAAAACAACTGATTTTAATTTTTGTGTTTTCACCACATTGAGTATTATAAAATTTGTACCTTCCAACACTGTAAATATATTAGCCACCATAAACGAGACGTAAGAGCAAAACGAGGTAAACACCTCGTCTCTTAGATTACCCTTTTTCCTCGTTCGTGACTCGTTAACGTTCAACGCTTAATAGTTTTCTCGTCTCTTAGAATAAGCACCAAACTTAACGCAGGTAATCAATTAAAAGAGCAGATAGATTTCTTCTTTTTGGCTTACTTACACATTTGACAAAATTTATTCCGTGGAATCAATAATTTTACACACTTCTATATTTGGATAAGATACTTTTTATGATCATAACATTTACATTTTAGCATTTGTAAATTCCGTTTTAACTAACACAAACCGTAAAATGTAGAACAACTTTTCATAACTTTGTTTTGAATAGCACAATTGCGACAAAAAAGACGGTAACACGACAATGAAGCCAATATCGTCACAAAAATTGTTCTGCTCCAATAATAGTTAACATTATTGGTCTAGTATGCACTTCTAAACGATGAGTTCTTTAGTTTCGACAATCGGAGATACTCCACTCTCAATAAACGTTAGTGGATAATAGAGTTGAGCGATATTTGCGTACCGGTGATTCAGTCACCGTGAATTAAAAATCACTGGTCACTGCAGTGAACACATTTCTCAAAAACCAGTGATTTTCGGAACCAGTGACTTTCGTTCTTAGGTAAAAAAATATTCTTTCACGTTCTGGCTGTCACTGCAAAGAGGAATGCAGGTTACCTAAGGCCGTTATTACACAAACCGAAACTAATGGAAAGACTGCGACGCTGGCTTTAAGAAGACGTTGGAAATTATTCTAGTATACAAAACTTTCGTTAGTTTCCTTAGATAAAGTCTCTTTTCCATTAGGAATCCATTTGCTTACGCGCAACAAAAACACCATCCTCCCTAAACAACGTCCTGAATGATACTGAATAAATTTTTACCATGCCGCTTCATTCACACCCAAGCGAAAGGTCCCTTGCTCGCGTTTTATTCACTAGCTGTTTCGTTAATATATTTCCAAAATATTCGGTCCCGCCAATTTGCTTTCCACTGGAATACACTGATAAGCACCAACAATGTTTGTTTATTCGTGCTCAACGAAATTTTATCTGGTGCTTGTCAAAAAGCTCTCAAAGCAGAGAAAAACACAAAAGAGAATCGAAAAAGCAGCGTAGTTTCGGTTTCTGTAATAACGCCGTAATAACGAGTTTGCGACTGCTAATCTTCGTTTTTCTTTATATTATTCTTTCACTTCTTAAAAATCACTGGTCCAGGTTCGTTATTGGGAACGAACGCTCCTACTTGTTGTTGCCGAGATGAGAAAGAATAGTGTAAAGAAGAACCACAATCACTGGTTCTGAATTCGTTGCTGAGCAACGAACTTGAAACCCAGTGATCGCCGTTTTCCTTTACATTATTCTTTCACTTATTAGCAAAGACAAGGAGAGCGTTCTTTTTTTAAGGAACCAGTGATTTTTGTTTTTTTGTATATTATTATTCCACGTTCTCGCTGGTTTTGCTATTGCTCAATGGTCATACGTAGCCATAAATAAATTGATTACTAGACGTAGAGATGAGAGATCCGCATCAATGCATGAGCATTATTTGCATACGTTCAGGAATGATACACTTTTCTTAGGAATTAGGTTCAGTTTTCTCATTTTAATTTCTTGATTTTTACATTTCAATTCCTTTTATTTTAAATAAAAATTAATATTACATAAATTAGTAAATTTATAAATAAATTAATTAAAAATAATATTCACAGCAGCTCATTTACAGTATTTATAGTGTTTAGAAAGAGCAGCATATTCACTTTTTAATATATTTATTTCTTAATTTATTTTTCTTCAAAATTAAAAATTAATTTATAAATTATATATTATATTACATAAAAATTATGTTGCATAATTGTTTGAGAATACTATTTCGAACAAATGTGGTTCGAACAAACAATAATCATAACAACGAATGTTAAAGTTGTCGCGAAGTTGGAAATCACGGTGACAGAAAATCACTACCTAAAATCACCGTGACTGAAGAGTCACTGTCACTGGTAGGAACGTTCCCCAGAAACCACGGGGTCGCTCAACTCTAGTGGATAACCATTAGAGATAAAATTATAGGACACTTCGCACTAATCCACATGCATTTGCTCTAAACAATCATAGAATGGTACAAATTTAAATGGAATTTGGTACTCTTTTTTGGTACTTTCTTATGCCGCACTCACACAAGGGACATTTGTCTCGGGACACGTCAAATTTGTTGTTGTTTTACCAGCAAAACGACGAAATGAACTGTGGACTATGAACGAATGAATTTGTCCCTTGTGCGACAATTTTGTCCCTTGATGTTTACTGGGGACACCAAACAGCGGGTTGTCGTATCGACAAAGGCCGCACTCACACAGGGGACATTTGTCTCGGGACACGTCAAATTTGTTGTTGTTTTACCAGCAAAACGACGTAATGAACTGTGGACTATCAACGAATGAATTTGTCCCTTGTGCGACAATTTTGTCCCTTGATGTTTACTGGGGACA
This sequence comes from Physocephala rufipes, assembly GCA_963966595.1. Lineage (NCBI taxonomy): Eukaryota > Metazoa > Arthropoda > Insecta > Diptera > Conopidae > Physocephala > Physocephala rufipes. The sequence goes on from OZ016504.1 coordinate 40,777,302, forward strand.
CCAAACAGGGGGATGTCGTATCGACAAAACAGAATATTATGACTGCAGTCAGGCATGCATTTTTATTGTATTCAGAAAAGAGCATATCAATGCTGCGGAAGATTTGTTCGATTATGGTTGTTGCTAGGAATGTAAAACATAAAGTATATTATTTTTGCCGAATTTTTTGACAAAATCTTATTATATTATATATTAGAGCTATTCATTATTCTATATTGTTTTACCAAATGCGATGCCTTCTGCATTAAAATACTGTGTTTACAAATATTTGCACTTTAAGGGCATTCTTTTGGGTAAGGAATCGAGCAATTCACCAAACTTTCACCAAATTTTTAATTTAAACATCAAGCTTTCACTTCAAAGTATATTTACTGGAAAATGCACGACGAAAGACTAACAGCATTATAATGTAAAGTCACAACGTACACGAAGCTGGAAATTTTTGGAATTTTTGTTTATGTATATTGTATGTTTGACAGATCGGTATAACATAAACACGAAAAAGTGACGAAAATTTCCCAAGCCGAAAGTTCGTCTAAAATGTGATCTTCCTATGTATATTTTAGGGTTGATTGTCAGATCGCCGAATAATGTAAACTCACATTTGGTCGAAATAATTGTCAGACGCGACGAACACAAAATGGATTCGTGCTGATTACTTCATTCCAGTTTTAGCGTCTTCCGGTTGTGTATTCATTAATAACAAAGAAAGAGTGATAATTATAATAAATTTAGAAGGAAAAAATTGATAATAAAGTTAAAGTAATATAAAAAGAACGGCAAAGTATAAAATGAGGAAGTAAGTTATCCATAAAAACAGAGTATGTCAAAATTAAAGGATGCTACAGTATGATCTTTTCAATATGCACTTATATTTTTAGTTTAAAGTGTACTACGCTTGACCAATTTTACATGCTAGTAGAAGCGTTAAAGAAACGAACGGATATGGCGGTTGTAGCCCCGGTTTTTGGCTCCAATCGACAGAAATGGGACGACGAATGGGAAGCAATAAGCGAAACACTAAACTCCCGCGGCCCTCCGATTAGAACTACTCAAGAATGGAAGATTTTTCTATTTGCAAACACTACTCAAACAAACAAACAATTTTATTATATTGTGCACCAATACTTCTTAATATTCTTTGGGAAATGTCAAAAAGTTTATTACTTTATTGTTGCCATACCCAATAATAAGAAGTATTTACTAAAATTTTAAGCTGAAATAATGGCTGCATTCAGAATCGCTAAGCGCTAAGCGCTTTTTGAAAAGCGCTGAGAGTCAGCGCTGCCGTCTCTTCTGAATGCGTTGCTGCTTACAAACAACTGTTGTGCTGTAAACACGAAATATTATTTGCAAAAATTCTAAAATCGGGAAAACTGAAATGGACAGTAACGTCGCTAATTTTATGCTGACCATAATTATGGATGATACCGTTTTACCCGAGGCCAAATTATTTGCCCAGATTGCCTAGAATTACTGGCTTCCTCGCGTACTTAAGGCATACAGCACCACTCTGATGAGGTCATTCCTATCTCTTTGAATTTGGTTTGATTCCTTTATTTATGCCACAGAGAAAGCGACAGAGCGACAGAGAAAGAATATGCTGAGCAAAGTCAGCGTGAAAGTATTTCGCTGGAAAAAATGGCGACCGCTGAGATAGCGCTGAGTGTCAGCGGTCCATTCACGTCCACAAAACACTAAGCGCTTACAGTAGGCGCTTAGCGCTTAGCGATTCTGAATGCAGCCAATGTACTTTCATAAATTTTCTCGAATATCCCTAAAAATATTTCACATGTGGCAACAATATCAAAATATCCCCTCATAAAACCAGACGAGACGACATGAAAAAGTTACATTATACCAATTTTTCTTCATGTCGTGTACGTCTACGTCTTCGTCTATGTCTTCCAGTGAGTTTACATTATAACGCTGTTAGAAAAGTTTTCATGAGTTTAAGAAATGTGGATGAAGGCCAATTTTTTATCCACACACAAAAATGACTCGTCCTATTTATGATTTGTTGTTCAATTTGGTCGGCTTCCATTTAGAAAAGCCCCTACAAAGCCACTCTCTTCTTAACAGCTGGAAGCTTATGGCTGTGAATTTATTATACAAAATTTTATTTTGCCAAACAGGCTCAATTGTTTCAAACAAGCTCAAATTTCCTTAATTTTTAACATTATATCAATTAAAATAAAATGTTTTTGTAGACGTTCTTTCAATTTTACCATGCAAATCTCAACAAGTTCAGCATTACTTTTAACATTACCCCCGTAATATCATATAAAAATTAGCTATGGCGTAACCTGGCAACAATGGCAAGGCAGATTCGACTGGTTATTTTATGCGTGCTATATGACACTTGAACGCAAGCAATCGAATGTTATGGAATTCGTGTGTTTTCGGAAAATCTTTCGAAAAGCATATAAAAGTAGCAAAAACATACGTCACAAAGACATGGGATGGAATGCGTTCGAGTTTATTTTTTTTCTGACAACGGAACATCTGTTTTACGAAAATAACAAAAGAGAATAGAGAATAGAATCGAACTGAACGCATCATGTGAGTTTACAGAATAACCCGGTACATTATAATGCTGTAAGGTAACCATGTCTTTCACGGTAACTGTTTATAGGGCGAACCAGAGACGACGAGATAGGAAACCAGAGATAACGAGATAGGAAACTTCTGACAGATTGGCAAAATGCAGCTCTGATTGGCGTTAGTGTTAGTTGAAATTCCTGGAAATCGGAAGTTACGTTCCCAAACCAATCAGAACAATTCTTGGAATTGCAAACTTCGTTCCCAAAAAACTTTTCAGCCTCAGACCCTTTTGGCAATCCCGTCTACATATCCCAACACCTTTGTTTTGAGATTCCAACCTAGTTATCGATATATAGTGTTGAATTAAATTTCATGTACACTTTTATAGTTCAACTTGTGTATATGCTTTGTATTTATATATTGTTTGATATAAGTATTAATTTACCAGCGAAAATCTTTTTCTTTTGTACATATAACAAAACAAACTCAAATGAAACGATATTGCGTGTAAGGTTATTGATTCAAAAATTAAAAATGACTTGCTTAATAGAAACAACTCTACCTAAGAGGATAAAGTAAATTAAACTAATACTAAAAACAATTCACTTAAAGGAATTTAGCGCATTACTTATTCACATTAACCTGAAACCAAGTGCAGAACTGTGTTTTAAATCATCATATTTGCTAATCGAACACAAAGTTATTCAAGCTCTAGTACCAATGTTTTAATATAACACCTCATTGTAAATACTTTATAAGTTCTATATTCGCTTTAAATTAATATTTAATTAATATTATTAATTTAAATTAATTTAAAAATTTTATATGGAAAAAACCGAACATCTTAGTTCTAGTGCTTAGTTTTAATAATTTCAGAAATGGTGTGACTTAAATAACAAGCTAATAAAAGAATATGTCAATTTAATTTACTTTGTAATGTAAATAATAATGTAATAATAATAATAATAATAATAATAATGTGTAATAATAATGTGAACTAATACAATTATTCGGTAATTTCTAACTCCACTTTGAGTTACTGCTATTATTTAAGTAAGTTTTATTTCTATCCTGAATAGTTTAGTTCAATTCAATATATTAGGTATTCATATTAAAAATATGTAGAGCATGGTTTACATAATTTATATGAATAATTTACATAATTTATAACATATTTTGCGTACTTATTTCTTCAACATTATTGTGATGAATTCATCCTTAAGAGAAATTCGTATAAAATGGAATGAATAAAATTGCTTGAATTGGCATGCCTTAATTTATTTTTCACCTCCCAAAGATTTTTTCATACATTTTTCCACCACAACTTACGTGCGCGGTAAATTTTAAAAATTTATAAATTCATAAACTTCTAATAATAAAATAATATGCCACGTGTGCGAGGGTGCTCCCAGGCTGGATGTCCAGTCGATGAGGTCGTGTTCAGGTTTCCGGATGCTGCCACCGATGGATCACGGTAAGATGTTTAAGCAGTTGCTGATGTTTTCCAATTGAGAGTTCTAGTGCCAATTGGAAAACCGAAATATTATACCAATATAACTGTCTAACTGGGCTCAATTTATTTAACTTCTAACTTTGTACGTTTTATTGAAATCATTGTACATATCATTCGATATCAACTTCGTATAATGTAATGATATATTTATTTATTGTAAGGGTGAAATAGGCCTCCTGGGGAACCGAACACCCAAAAAAATCGGTAACGCATCGTGATGCATACCTCATGGGTGATGTGGAAATGCATCTGTTTAGAAATAAAATGTATTCTTATCCAAGTAAAATATCCACTATATGTGGTTATATAAAAAACAAAAACAACAACAAAATATAGCGAAAAATAACAAAAATAAGGATTTGCTGCAGAAACTGCCCCAGCGGGACAAAATTATATTCGTTCCCGAAGGAAAGTGTCCAGTGCCAAAGGTAAGCCTGCGAATTGGAAATTTTTGCTCGCTAATTGGTAGCAATAAAAATATCCAGTTGGCCGGCGGTTAGTTGGGACATATTTTTACATCGAAGTCTATTCCATTACTTTCATACTTACATCAGATTTATATCATTGTATATTATTCACTTTTATATCATTGTATATCATTCACATTTATATCATTGTATATCATTCACATTTATATCGTTGTACATATCATTCTATATTAATATCCATACTATTTTTATTTTCTATTATCGAGACTACTTAATTTCTATTGAATTGCATATCATGGTCTAAATTTATATTAATTTGTCATGTAATTGTCAATTAATTGCACAATATAAAAAATAATATATATTACTAACGTGCTAACATCATGTATCAAAATGTGATTATGTTTATATACAGAATTTAATTATAATTATAATTATTTATTGTAAGGGTGAAATAGGCCTACTGGGGAACCGGACCCCCAAAAAAAATCGGTAACGCATGGGTGATGTGGAAATGCACATAATGTTCACATAGTTATATAAAAGTATTTACACAATTTTTATAAAAATGTTAACTAACTTAACAATTAATAATAAACTTAGCTTAATTAAAGTAACCTATCAATTGAGCTAAAACAACTTAAAAATTCAATTCTTATATTATAAAGCAAGAGTATTAAAAAAATTTTAAATTTAAATAAATTTAAGCAAAAATATAAGAATTGGGGACTTGCGAACATGCTGCCAAAGGGTAGAAGGGTAAGAAGAAATCACAGATACAAAAATTGACCTACATACATTTAAATACTATTTAGAATTTTATTATTAATTGATTAAAAGTAAATATATTACACATGATCTTTCAAAAATAAATTAAATTCAATTACGAAAATTATTCACTAAAATTTTGCTACCAATTCTCTGCTTCTTTTCTAGAAAGGAAAATATTCAAAATTAATTAGAATTCGACCATTATATTGTTTTTACTTTTTGTATTACTTCGCGCCTTCTATACGTTTTAAATTATTTAGTCTCATTGCCATTTTCGAAAACTTCATGCAGGAGAGGCTTTGATTCCATGCAGGTGCTATCTTGATAACTTTCTTCTATGAACACTGTTTCCGGTTTGGGAGGTGACATTATTATAATGCTTGGTGAGTTACCATAAATTGTTAAGTGTTCTGAATTGGTTAGAACTAGAGGAAAGTTTAGCTCATTCGCGCATTCGCTCATTAAAATCAATGAAAATCTGAAGGAATTGAATATATTAATCGATTACGACGAAAAATGAAATATTTAATAGAATTACCGTAAATTTTAAAAAGTATGGAACCTGATTTTACTTTGATGACTGAGGTCTTGTGAATTGAATAATTTGTTAGGCGCGCCTGTTTCAATTTCTTTTTTAAATTAATTGTTTGCCTTCCAGCTCTCCCAAAAATTGTTCCTTGCTGTTACCGTGCATATCCTTTTGTAACTCTTTCTTGTTGTTCTTTTCTACAGCACTTTATTCTATTTTGGAATGTTTTTGGGATTTGTGGTGACATGAAAATAAGACACCAGTGATGTTGGCCAGCTCAAAGGCTATACGATCATCCGAATTCTGTCTGAAGCCCGTGTTATGTTCTACTTTGACGTATTAATATTTTCTTTTACTTGAACTTTATCGAACCTACTTTATAGAACTTATAGAATTTAAATTATTGTTCGTGACTCTTTTTCTTATTATCTTCACTTCACAACAGAGCACAAAATGTGCTTTCAAATCAAGCCGTCGATGCGAACTGTTTACATATTTTCATGAAATATCACGTGACATTTAATATGGTGAATTACGCAAACATATATATATATAACCCCTGTACGTGAGTTTCGGTCGTGTAAAATATTGGTTTTTTTTGCCACAGTTTTTGTGGGTAAAGAGTTTCCTATCTCATTATCTCTGTAGGAAACTCTTTTCCCGAAAAAAATGTGTCAAAAAAATGACAAAATTTTACACGACCGAAACTCACGTACAGGGGTTATGTACATTTTTACGTTATTCACCAAATTAAATGTCACGTATGACTTCATGAAAATATGTAAACAACTGTTCGTTCCGCGGCTTGATTTGAAAGCACATTTTGTGCTCTATTTTGAAGTGAAAATAATAAGAAAAAGAGTCACGAACAAGAATTTAAATTCAATAAGTTCTATAGATAAAGTTTAAGTAAAAGAAAATATTAATACGTAAAAGTAGAACATAACGCGGGCTTCAGCCAGAATTCGGATGGGCTGGCCAACACCACTTTGAGCTGGCCAACACCACTGGTGTCTTATTTTCATGTCACCACAAATGCCAAAAACATCCCAAAATAGAATAAACAGCTGATGAATATTTTGGAATCCCGTAGGAAGGACCAGCAAGAAAGAGTTGAGGACCATGTTGACATTACTCCGGATGAGCTCAATATTGCCATGAATAGTGGCAGTAAGTCGTCCTTCGGTGATGGAAAACAGCAAAACCAAATACTATGCGCGGATATTTTTGAACCGAAAATGTAGAAATCGAGCCGTTGCGAACGTTGTTTAGGAAACCTAGGAAGAAAACGCGTAAAGAATCAGCTGATGCTGAGAATATTGAACCAAAAATGGGTTTAGTAAAAAGCACCGGAAGTAAACAACTGCAAAAAGAAATCCACGAAAACAGCAGAGAAACATTTTTGGGGGCGCTGGAAGGCAAAAAATTAATTTGCAATCAAGATACTATAAAGCAGCCCACACAGAATAGAAATAATCAAATGAAAGACTCGCCACTTAATTCGAAAAGGAAATTGAAACAGGCGCGCCTAACAAATTATTCAATTCACAAGAACTCAGTCATGGAAGTAAAATCAGGCTCCATACTTTTTAAAATTTACGGCAATTCTATTAAATAGTTCATTTTTCGTCGTTTCGAATCGATTAATTTATTCAATTCTTTCAGAATTTTCAGATTTTCATTGATTTTAATGCGCGAATGAGCTAAACTTTCCTCTAGTTCTAACCAATTCAGAACGCTAAACAATTTATAGTAACTCACCAAGCATTATAATAATGTCACCTCCCAAACCGGAAACAGTGTTCATAGAAGAAAGTTATCAAGATAGCACCTGCATAGAATCAATGCCTCTCCTGCATGAAGTACCTCAAGAATGGCAATGAGACTTAAAATAATTTAAAACGTATTGAAAGCGCGAAGTAATCCAAAAAGTAAAAACAATATAATGGTCGGATTCTAATTAATTTTGAATATTTTCTTTTTTAGAAAAAAAGGAGCAATGAAATGAAGCGGCCATATCTTCCCTATGCCTTTGTTTGTTGTTCATCTTTCATTTCTGTCGTTTGTTGTTCAGTTTTCGAAATTCAAATGAAAAGTGAAAAGTCAAATCAAATCTTTTCGATTCGTTTTTTACAGAAACGGTCTTTTCGATCCATTCCTACGACAGTGGAATTGGAACGAATATCTGTAGAAAACTTTGACAGCGGTCAAAAGTTATTCAATTATTCTATTTTCGATTCATTTTTTATAGAAACATTATCAATGAAAATGACGTCACAGTGACGTAGAATCGAAAAAATGATTCGAAAAGCTTGGTGAAAACTAGTTACAGAAACGAGCTACTGAATAGTCATACGTTTTCGCATTTCTCTCCTTTTTCGAAACTTTTCGGGTTCCAGGGGGTTCATTTGGTAATCAACCATGTTCGTCGAACCATGTCCGAAAGTAAGTATTTTGTGTGTCTTTTTTGATGAATTTTATATTTAAAAATTTTTTGGATATCTTTAATTCGAAATATAATTAAAAAAATATAAGTAATTATAGAAAACAAAGTAAGAAAAATGTAAGAATTATTAATAATTACGTACTGTTTTGTCGGATTTTAATGGGAAATCAACAGAGGCATTCATAGATATTCCCACCTTTTGGCATCTCTGCTTATTGGTTTGACTTAAAACAATTCTTAGAATTACTTGCAAATTCCAAAAAATTATTGGATTACCAGTGATTTGGAGATCTTAAATATTATTAGACTGTATTCTGAAAGGAGGAATTGGGAGCAAATTAGGCGTTGGCGTGTTCGTCCCAGATATTCCAACTTAGATATTGATCTGTAACATTAAATTCTATTTCATGTACTTTTATGCTTTAAGCTGTGTACATCCATTGTGTTCATACTTTGTTTGATGACAATAATATATCTAATAATTTATCAGCAAAAACATTGCGCTTTTGTAAGCATGAGGAAATAAATGAAATGAAATTTCGTGCAATAATTTAGTGATTCGCAAAAATGGAGTGACTTATTTAAAGGGGCAAATAACTCCAAAGAGGGTAAAATAAATTAAACAAATATTTAAAACAATTTACTTAAACAAATTCTGCATGTTGCTTTATTAACATTACCCTAAATCCAAGTGAAGGGCTTTGTTTTGATTTTCATGTTTACTAATCACTCGCCGAAGCAATTAAATTACCGTATATATGTTTTAATAATCTTCACCTTAAATTAAAATATTGTTAATATTTTATGAGAATATAAACAAAATGAAATGTGGTATAACGTTTTAATTAGCATTTAATAAGCACTCAAGTCAATTTTACAATATTTTATAAACAAATATTTAAAAGAATTTATTTAATAATGTATTATTAATAATAATGTGAATTAATGTAATTATTTTATATATTCTATCTTCACTTTGAAGTAATATAAATAATTTAACAGTTTATTTTTCTATCCTGGATGGGATGGTTCAATTCAATATATTCAGTATTCACATTGAAAATATATATGAAATGACTTATTTACATTTACTTGCACACATCTTAGTTTTTCTACATAATTGTGATGAATTCATTCTTAAGAGAAACTCTTAAAAAAGAGAATGCAAATAAATACTGGCGTTGGCATACCTTAATTATTTTTTGACCTCGCAACTAGATTTGACCATTTTAGTGTTACCTGCTTATGCGGCTCGTAGTGTTTTAAATACATTTTTTAGCATTCGTATGAAAACAGTGTTGCCTGCATTTTGTAATGTGGTATAATCTAAAGTTCATCATTAATTATTAAAAAAAGAATCATTAAACCAGTATATTAAACCATTATAGCTTGCTAAATGAGCTTGAAACTACTTTTCAATTTAGAAAATTTCATTATTTTTGGTATTGAACAAGATTATATAGGTCACATTTGTTTTTGATATCAAAGAATTCAATAATATATATACGGAATTTTGATAGTCTTCTGTTCAAACATTTACTTACGTGTTGAATTATTGAGATTGTTACGTAAAACATACTCGCATAATTTATGTATACGCTTTAATGCGTTTCATTGGTTTCGTATTTTTGAATTTTCTTTTTTGAATTGAATTTACAGCGCTGGGCCTTTTTCGCTATATATTTTTCACCACAATTTTTAAATTTGCAAAATTAAAAAAAAATTTATACATTCCAAGGATTTCTAATTTTGCTAAAAAATGCCAAGTGTGCGAGTATGCAGTAAGTTGGATGTGCAGGCGGAGGTTACTTCTTCAGGTTTCCGGACGCTGCCACCGATGGATCACGGTAAGATGTTGGTCAAGCGGTCGCAAGTGTATTCCAATTGGAATCTCCAGTTGTTCCAATTGGAAAACCTGCAATGTTAGATTTAGATGATAATGTATAGCTCTGATATGGAAATTTTTAATTTGAATAACCAACATTCTAATCCAAATGAGAGTAAAAATATTTGTGATCTGCATTTGTTTAGGTTATAGCTCTATAAAATAAAAGAGCAATTAATAAAAATCAGTATCAAATTGTTGAAAAATTTCTAAATCAGGGTTATACACTGCATGCCGGATACAAATAGGTATAGGTAATAGGATTATTTGTGAATGCACTTTTTATATTTGCTTCCTTTTAACTCTTTAACTGTGCTTAACAAAATTTAACTGTGCTTAACTAAATTTATTTAACTACTAACTATGCAACATATAAATTATCACCAACATCCATTAACATTCATAAAATGTAACATCGTAACAATCATTTTAAATTTCACATCATTGTACAATTTTAATTTCCTAACAATTTGTCATGTATATCTAATAAAATAAGTGTGCATTGTATATTTGTATATGGGTGTTATAGGCCTACTGGGGAACCGGACATCCAAAAAAAAACCGGTAACGCGCCAATGTGCATACCTCTTGGGTGGCGTGGAAGTGCACACAGTTCTCTGATGGAAATTTTATGTTTTCATTTGTTTACTATAGGAAATCCGTTTCACTACTGCTGCTCTCATCAAATAAATTCCTTTCGGCTACTTCCATTTTTGATACTGTTTCCTCCGTTGTCTTTTTTGCGTCTGTTTTCTCTTCACTTCTTTGCTCCTTCTTTTCTAGAAATATTCAAAATTAATTAGAATCCGACCATTATATTGTTTTTACTTTTTGGATTACTTCGCGCTTTCTATACGTTTTAAATTATTTAAAGTCTCATTGCCATTCTTGAGGACTTCATGCGGCAGAGGCATTGATTCTATGCAGGTGCTATCTTGATAACTTTCTTCTGTTTCCGGTTTGGGAGGTGACATTATTATAATGCTTGGTGAGTTACTATAAATTGTTTAGCGTTCTGAATTGGTTAGAACTAGAGGAAAGTTTAGCTCATTTTCTGAAAATTATCTTCCCAATTCTGAAAGAAATGAATATATTAATCGATTTGAAACGACGAAAAATGAAATATTTAATAGAATTACCGTAAATTTTAAAAAGTATGGAGCCCGATTTTACTTCCATGACTGAGTTCTTGTGAATTGAATAATTTGTTAGGCGCGCCTGTTTCAATTTCCTTTTCGAATTAAGTGGCGTCTTTCATTTGATTATTTCTATTCTGTGTGGGCTGCTTTATAGTATCTTAATTGCAAATTAATTTTTTGCCTTCCAGCGCTCCCAAAAATTGTTCCTTGCTGTTACCGTGCATTTCCTTTTGTAACTCATTCTTGTTGTTCTTTCCTACAGGACTCCAAAATATTCATCAGCTCTTTATTCTATTTTGGGATGTTTTTGGGATTTGTGGTGACATGAAAATAAGACACGTGGTGTTCGCCAGCTCAGTGGTGTTGGCCAGCTCAGTGGTGTTGGCTAGCTTATCCGAATTCTGGCTGAAGCCCGTGTTATGTTCTACTTTTACGTATTAATATTTTCTTTTACTTAAACTTCATCTATAGAACTTATTGAATTTAAATTCTTGTTCGTGACTCTTTTTCTTATTATTTTCACTTCAAAATAGAGCACAAAATGTGCTTTGAAATCAAGCCACCGAAGCGAACTGTTGTTTACATATTGTCATGGAATGTCATACGTGACATTTAATATGGTGAACTACGCATCCATGTACATATCCCTTGTACGTGTGTTTCGGTCGTGTAAAATTTTGTCATTTTTTTGACACATTTTTTTTGGGGAAAAGAGTTTCCTATCTCGTTGTCTCTGCCTCAAATTTGGCGTAGTTTAGTTCCTAGGCTTGTAAATCATTATATCCAAAAGTATAAGGATTGAGAAAAGTCTTCGTAACAAAGAAGGGTTTTTGAAAATAAATTAGTGTTATATATAGTAAAAACAATGCCTTCTAGTGATCCCCTACCGCCTAAAGAAAGCGCCCTGTTCAGAAAACTTTTGGTATGTTCAATGTCATGTGGACTATACAAGATAACTAAATTGACGTAGCGAATTTATTGCCGAAAATAGCGTTCTTTATGCTTCTCGAATTTATTGGGCTGGCTAATCAGATTTTGTGATTTTTATTGTATATAACCTTGTATATTGAATTTTTTCCAATTCATGAATAAAAAAGAATTATGGCGACCTAATTTTAGTGGATATATCGGGGATTGTGGCTGCATAACCTCAAAAATTAACAAACCAAACATCATTTAAGGACATATTATATGTTATGATTACCATCTGGTATTTTTGAAATTTTCAGAAATGTTACGAGATGAAGCAGTACAAGAACGGCTTGAAGTTGGCCAAACAGATCCTTTCCAATCCGAAGTATGCTCAGCACGGGGAGACTTTAGCTATGAAAGGCCTTACACTGAATGGTCTGGGTCGCCGTGATGAAGCTTACAAATATGTGCGACTGGGTCTACGCAATGACCTTCGTTCACATGTTTGCTGGCATGTTTATGGATTATTGCAGCGCAGCGACAAGAAATATGATGAGGCCATCAAATGTTATCGGAATGCCTTGAAATGGGAGAAGGACAATTTACAAATCCTCAAGGATCTATCGTTGCTGCAAATTCAAATGCGCGACCTGGAAGGGTATAAAGAAACGCGCCATCATCTATTTACTTTACGGCCATCGCAACATGCTTCGTGGATCGGCTTCGCAATGAGCTATCACTTGTTAGGAGACTTAAAAATGGCGAATAATATATTGGAGGCTTTCAGCCAATCTCAGGCAGCTATTGTAAGCTCGAATTAAATTTATTTTTGAGTGACTAATTTCTCCTACGCAGGAAACGCATGATTATCGACATTCAGAGCTTCTACTTTATCAAAACCAAATTCTTATCGAGTCTGGTGATTTGGGAAAGGCGCTTAATCATCTGATTACCTTCGAAAATCAAATCGTCGACAAACTGGCAGTGAAAGAAACAATGGGTAATTTACACATAAAATTGGGAAAACCATCCGCTGCTGTGAATATATTTGAAGATCTTATCAGACGTAACCCGGAAAACACTCTCTACTACTCACAATTATTTCAGGCGAAAGAAATATTTAAGCCGCAGGAAATTTTAGCCTTTTATAAAAAACTTCAAGAAGACTATCCCCGCGCTATGTGCCCTAAACGTTTACCCCTTGATGTGGCCAGCGGTGATTCCTTCCGCGAAGTGGTAGATGAATATTTGCGATGTGGTTTACGTAAGGGAGTACCGCCTTTATTTGTAAGCATTCGTTCTTTATATAAACAACCAGAAAAGACGATAATCATTGAAAAGCTGATGCTGCAGTATTTTGAAAATCTTTCCCTGTCCGGTCATTTCTCACAAGAGAATGCAGACAGGAATAAACCAGCTGAGCCCGCATCAGCTCTTGTTTGGACTAATTTGTTTCTGGCTCAACATTATGACTACATGCGGGATACGGATAAGGCCTTGGAGTTCGTTAATAATGCGATCGATCATACGCCCACCCTCATTGAACTCTTTATAACAAAAGCCCGAATCTATAAGCACGCTGGTGATCCCTTGGAGGCATATATTTGGTTGGATGAAGCACAAAGCCTTGATACAGCGGACAGGTAAAATTATTAATTTAAAAAAAAAACCGTAAATTTTTTGTAGGTTTGACAAATTACTTGACATTTCGAATGACATTTTGTATATGCATTTCGAAATTGTATTTTATAACAACAGCATAATCGAAATGAGTTATTACATTTGGTGCAAAAAGTGATTCCGACTTTAGCGTAGTTTTAAATAATTGGAATTTTTGAAATTTGTTGTTTTTACATCAAATCACAAATAAATATAAAATTTAAGGTACATAAATTCGAAATGTGCCAAATACATGCTGCGGGCCAATTTAATAAAAGAGGCTGAAGAGCTGTGTGCAAAGTTTACCAGGGAAGGGGTGTCTGCAATGGAAAATTTAAATGAGATGCAGTGCATGTGGTTCCAGACGGAATGTGCAATGGCGTATCAACGTATGGAACGTTGGGGTGATGCCCTTAAGAAATGTTATGAAGTTGATCGACACTTTTCTGAGATTATTGAAGATCAATTTGATTTTCACACGTATTGTATGCGTAAGATGACGTTACGAGCGTATGTGGGTCTCTTGAGACTGGAGGACGTTCTGAGACGACATCCATTCTATTACAAAGCGGCTAAGTGTGCCATAGAGGTAAGTGATGAATTCTCAGAAGGGAAATCCAGTAGATCGTTATATAAAATTCATAACTTGTAGGTGTATATACGATTATTTGACAAGCCTCTCAAATCTGAGGACACTATTCAGGAAATCGATACAGGTTAGTGCATTTGTTGAGATGAAATTAGTGAATCCGATAGCAGTCTCTCAGAAGATTTAGAATTTAGAATAATCACGGGATAACATATTCTTATTTATTATTGCCTCATCTTTTGCAGAAAATCTACCCCCTTCTGAATTGAAAAAACTGCGTAATAAACAAAGAAAGGCTAAGAAGAAGGCAGAATTGGAAAATGCTCAAGCTGCACAAGCAGCTATTAAACGAGAGCAACACCAGAAATCTAAACAACAAAATAATCAAGAGACTGATCCTGAAGCTCCACAATTAGATGAGCTTATTCCTGAGAAATTGGAACGTTCGAATGATCCGTTAGGAAAAGCTATAGAATTTCTTAAGCCATTACAACACCTTTCCAAAGAGCGTATTGATACCCATTTAATGGCCTTTGAAGTCTACTTTCGTAAGGGAAAGGTATTGCTTATGATGCAATCAGTCAAACGCGCCATTAAAATCGAGGCTCATCATCCAAAAGTACATACTTGCATCATAAAGTTAGCCAAAGCATTGCCATCTTTAACGAAGAACATAAATGTTAGCGTTCAAATGGTGGTTGAAAAGTGTAAGAAGGAACTGATAGGCGATAGCACGCCGCAACAGCTTAATGACAAATTCATTGTTAGGAATATAAAGTCGATTCTACACTTACTTGAGGGTGCAAAGATAATGTACGAACTAGAAAACAGTAAAAAAGAAATAGCTCTTGACCTCATTACCTCATTTGACATCGATAATGTGAGACTGGAGGTAAGATTAAATTTTTAATAAATCTAAAAGCGACTGTGTGAACGCGTCTTATATATATTTTAGGAAGCTACCGAAATTTTTAAATCGTTGAGCGATGGTTCATTTGGTAGCTGCGAGGAAAAAGCGAAACAGTATAAGAAGATATGTCAAAAGAAATTTAAATATGCGCGTTTATTTAAAGACGAGCCGATCTCCGAAAACCACATAGACGATAAAATTTCAGAGGAAAAATACGAAGAAGTTACTGAAAATTCGACTCCGAGTGTGTAAAACCCAATTGACAAAAAATAATGTATCGCATCGACAAAAATTGACATCCAGACTTGAAGAAGAAATTTTAAGGAATTATTAAATTATATGAACACTGCAAAAGAAATTTCCGCCAAGCAAATTTTATGAAGAAAATAAAAAAATTATGTAGCATTATATACCCTGCGTACAATATAATAATTAATTTCACTAAAAGCGTATCTAAAATTAAAAGAATATATTTTATGAAATGCCACCAATGTTAGAATTAAAGCACTGACGAAAAATTTGTATTATACGCAATAAATTAGTCAATATAATATAAAAAAATGGCGCTGCCAAATGCACGGCATGCCCACAGAAATCGAAACCAATTACATAAAATTTACACAGCTAAGTAATGTACAAGGGATTCATTCAGTTTTATTTATATTTGCAATTGTTTCCAGCGAGAAAAATAACTTGAAAATAAATTAAAAAATTCCATTACACAATAAATTGTGTTCTCAAATCACAATAACTTGTTTTTAAGACGTGATTATAAAAGGGGGAAATACCAGAAAAACAACACTAATCGTTTATATTTTGGATCAAAAATTTAGACCTTAATCGACATACCATTTTACCTCTAACGAACTAATTAGAATGTATTCCGAAATATATATATATATATATATATATATATATATATATATATATATATATATATATATATATATATATATATATATATATATATATATATATATATATATATATATATATATATATATATATATATATATATATATATATATATATATATATATATATATATATATATATATATATATATATATATATATATATATATATATATATATATATATATATATATATATATATATATATATATATATATATATATATATATATATATATATATATATATATATATATATATATATATATATATATATATATATATATATATATATATATATATATATATATATATATATATATATATATATATATATATATATATATATATATATATATATATATATATATATATATATATATATATATATATATATATATATATATATATATATATATATATATATATATATATATATATATATATATATATATATATATATATATATATATTGGATTACAGGATCGTGAATAATCAAATTAAATGCAAAATTTTCTGTTAGGCTTTGAAAAGACAGATTTATTAATTACAGCACAACACAATAACCCAACACAATTATTTACAACCTGACTAATTTAGTTCACCCTGTTACTTCACAAATTTTTACTTCGGCCCCTATTTTTCTCAGTTGGCAACTCGAGATGTCACTTTTTCAAATATTTGGCCCTATTCTGGCTTTTCTGTTATTCTGTTATAAAATTCTGTTATGCATTCATAACAGATCGTGATCATAACAGATTTGTTAAAAGTGGTATTCTGTGTCGTAAACTTTTATGATAGTCTGTAAACGCATATTCAAACAGGAAATCTACTACGAATTCTATTCAATTGACGGATGTCAAAGAATTTAAAAAATTTAAAATTCAAAAACTTTAAGAAAAATGGAAGCTGAGAAGAGTAAGTGTTCATATCAATTATAAATACAATTCTAAGGTTCTCGGAAAATGGTTTATATATATGGTAAACATTAGTAAAACAGATTTGCAACGTAACGTTCTCTGACTCTAACGCCAGCGCTGTGCCACTCATTACGAGTTATCTCGGCATGAGGAGAGGGTTGATCGGCAGTTTCTTCTTCTAAAAAATGTTCTATTCCCATGCGATACATATTGTGTATAGCGAAGATACTATACACAATTTTTGCAGCTTTTTCAGGTGAGTAATGTAACACTCTGTGCCGAGATAAACATCGAAATCGACTCTTTATGATTCCGAATGCTCTTTCCACTGAGTTTCGTGCTGTGAGAAAACGCGAGTTATACATGCTCTGTAGTGTTCCTCTGTTAGGGTTACTTATTGGTGTGAGTAACCATGGCTCTAATGGAAATCCACTGTCTCCTAATAACAAGGAAAGAGTAAGTCATATACTCATTTATTTTAAATGCAGCATTACCGATAATATGAGTGTTTTGGTTCTCCACAGTTGTAAATTGTCTTTGCAATAATTTTCTTACTGGCGAAACCAACCACATTGCAGAATCGTGCACCGAGCCAGGATACCGGGCATCTGCGTAAATAACTTGTAGGTTTGCGTCGATTATGACCAAGACATTCAGGCTGTGATAACCCTTCCTATTTATATATAAATGCCCCGGTGACACTTCGCTCATTACAGGCGGAGCCGCAATTGGAATATGCGTCCCATCAATCACGCCAATAATTTTGGGCATGTTGTACGTGGTGAAGAAACTAAAATATTTTAATTACACTTCATCTAAATATATCAATGCAGTGCTACCTGGACATTTTTGCACCTTTCTCTAGAACACTCGACGGAAACTTTATTGCTTCCGGTACTAAATGTAAATATATTACATTAGTGACCGCTTCAATCGCCCTGGATGTGCTCGGTTGTGATAGGCCAAAAATACTGTTACTACCAATTGAGGCTTGGTAGGAACCGTGACCATAAAAATGAAGCGTCGCTAGAAACTACAATTTGTGTATAGTTTTAAACTACGATTCTTGTAATTTTATCTCACCTGAATATCAAAAGGAATAGCACATTTCCTTGCTAATGGCTTCAACCTTTCTATAAGAATTCTAGCGTTCTCTTTATCGAAACGAAATAATTGAACGAATCGTGCGCTTGGTAAGTCGAATGGATTGCTTTTGGCTCGTATCTCAAGGAAGGATGTTCTGTGTTTTTGCCTGAAAATATAACCATAAAATAGTAAATAACGTTAATAGTAATATATTCATATATTTCACTTACCTTTGTCGTCTTTTTTCGGAATTTACTATTGCATATATTCGTATATCCATTATAAATTAAAAATTTGAATTTACAAACTTCAAACCTTGAACTTTGAAACGTAATTTTTCATAACAGATACAAAAATCTGGCTTTTATTCTGTTACAGATTATAGCAGATTCTGTTAAAGATTTTGCCGCACAGAATACGAATTTTGGTTATGATAAAAGATAATTTGACAAATAGAAATTTTGTATGTAAAATCATAACAGAATAACAGATCTTTTACATAAAAGATTTGCCAGAATAGGGCCAATTAGCTTCGAACTGCCTTTAGCGCTACAGGCTGCTCCTATTTATACTCGCAGAGTTATCGCTCTGCATTATCGTTGATCACCTAGTGAATTCTGGAACCTTCCCTCGACGATAAATCATTTCACCAGACTGAAGAGAGTTCTATTGAATAATTTGTCCATGACAACTCATGTTAGCATTCCGAGAGTGTTCCAAATCCTTCGGTGTATTCGTTTGACGATAGATGGTGTAACTGATTCAACTTTTATTTTACCTCGCCTCGGTGTATGAGATTGTATCCGATATACAACATCGTTTAGCCGATTTAAAATTTTGTAAGGCCCCTCCCACGGTGTCTGTAGCTTAGGAGACACGCCCTTTTTCCGTCGCGATTTGTAGAGCAACACTAAATCTCCTTCCTGGAATCCCTTGAATTCATTGCTCGGTCGTAACGATCTTTTCATTTTGTCACTCATCAGCTGTGCCCTTCGCCCCACATTTTGATGTATTTCTTGCATTTCAGATTGCAGCATTTCCCAATACCTGCCGCTGGATTCAGCGCATTCATTTAATCTTCCAAATTTTAGATCGGATGGTAGTCGCAAGTCTGTCCCAAAAGTAATCTTCGCAGGTGAATGGCCGGTAGTGTCGTGGACTGCTGAACGATACACCAAGAGGTTCCGAAGAACGAAACACCAAGAGGTGTTTGTAGGAACAAATGTTCCTACATTTGGATGTGCTTGTCCCAGTTGCGCTGACATTTGTCCGCAACCTTTCGCAAATGCTCTTCCAGTGTGCGGTTAAACCTTTCCACCATGCCATCTGACTGCGGATGTAGCGCTGTTGTTCGAGTCTTTTTAATTCCCAATATTGAGCACATCTCTTGGAATATGGCAGACTCGAAGTTCCTTCCTTGATCTGAATGCAATTCTATCGGTATTTCAAAGCGCGTGACCCAATTTTCCACAAAGACTTCAGCCACGGTTTTAGCCTCCTTATTCGGTATAGCGTACACTTCTGGCCACTTGCTGAAATAGTCTATCACCACCAAGACATACTTGTTACCGGAGTCACTGGTAGGGAATGGTCCGGCTATATCCATGGCAATGCGTTCAAATGGTGCACCAGCATTATACTGCTGCAGCCTTCTTCGGCTTCTCGATTTCGGACCCTTGGCTGCCATGCATTGCGCGCAGTTTTTAGTCCATTCAGCAACCGCTTCTTGGGAATTAACCCAGTGAAACCGTTGTTTTACTTCTTCTAAAGTGTTTGTTACACCAAGATGGCATCTCCGTTTGGTCCGTTGTGGAATTCTCCCAGTACGGATGCTATTCTACTCTTTGGCAGGACAACCAGATCACGAGTGCTTTTACCATCCTCACTTTCCCACGATCGATGCAGCACTCCATTTATTAGCTTTAGGCTACTCTATTGAACCAAATAAGCTTTGGCTACAGGCCTTTCCGATGCCATTTCCTCCTTGGTTGGTCGCTTTTCAAATTCTTTCGCCTTTATTATTTTGACCAGGTCAGGATCATTAAGCTGGCTTTCTCTTAAAGCGCTGACTTCCCATTCGTCATCGGGTTGCAGGCTTGTAAATCGGACGTCGGCTATGCCCTCACATATTTCGGCTTTGGAACAATGCATGCATTCCAATGCACATGGGCGTCGAAATAAAGCATCAGCGTTTCCATGTTGTAGGCCTTTCGGATGCTGTATTTCACAGTCGTAGTTCCGCAACCTCTCTATCCAACGCGCTATCTGTCCTTCAGGATTCTTGAACTGGATTAATCATCTTAGCACTGCATGATCCATCCTTAAGAGAAAATGCTGGCCATACAGGTACTTGTGGAAATGTTTCACACATTCGACCACTGCCAAAAGTTCCCGCCTTGTAACGTAATAGTTCCTTTCTGGTTTCCCAAGAACTCTGCTATAGTACCCTATTACCTTTTCTTGACCGTCGATACTCTGCGAAAGCACACCTCCTATTCCATGTGCACTAGCATCCGTGTCCAAAATAAATCTTTTGCCAGGTACGGAAAAAGCCAACATTGAAGCCGTACAGAGCAATTCGTTTAATTGCTGGAAGGCTTCCTCTTTCTCCTTTTTCCACACAAATTTGCAATTTTTCTTAGTCAAATTGTGCAAATTCCTAGCAATGTTGGCAAATCCGGGCACAAATCATCTGTAATAATTACATAGTCCAAGGAAGCCCCTCACTTCATGAACATTGATAGGTCGAGGCCAACCTCGCGACCTCGAGACCTTTATTTTGCCCTCCTCAGCGTGTATTCCTTCTGTAGTGATTCTATGACCCAAATACGTCACTTCCTTCATGAACAGATTGCATTTCATCGGATTCAGCCGCAATGAAGCCGAAGCAATTCTTTGAAATACTTCCTCCAGGCTTTTGAGATGGTCTTCGAAGCTGTTTCCCATTACAATGATGTCATCGAGATACACCAGACATGTACTCCAATGAAGACCTTTTAACACGTGTTCCATCAAACGCTCAAATGTGTCTGGAGCGTTGCATAATCCAAAGGGCATCACAGAGAATTGCCACAATCCATGTCCGACACTGTCGTCTATCCGCTGCAATGGGTAGCTGTCCTTCTTGGTGACATCGTTCAACTTCCGATAGTCAACACAAAATCGGGTACTTCCGTCTTTCTTCTTGACCAGCACTACCGGCCAATTCCATGGGCTTGTTGGTGGCTCAATAACTCCGTCTCATTGCTTTTCATCTATTATCTGGCCCACTTTTTCTCGTTTGTCCAGTGAAACTCTGCGTGGAGCTTGTCGGATGGGTCTTGCATCGCCAGTGTCTATTCGATGTTGCACGATGTCAGTTCTTCCGAACTTGTGTTGAGGTCTTTCATTGGCCAAAATGCCGCCATACTTCTCCAGCAATTGCTTGGCTTTCGCTTTTTCTAATCCTCTTAGTTCCTTCAGCCAGCTACCAATGATCGGATTTTTCGCCTTCTCTTTGGGCTCCTCGTTATTGCTTTGCACGGGAGTAGTGCAATAATGCCTTTATTTTTTTTAATGCCTTTAGTATTTGCAATAATGCCTTTATTGCCGCCTCTACTACCCACAGCGTGTCCGACCCACAGCCTCCCTCCACATTCCCATAGAACTGCTTCAGACTTTGGTGGAATCTGCTGATGATGACTTGCTCTCATATTCCTGATTTCATACCCAGTAGATAATGATATCTCCATATTTTGGGTCATCGACATTCGTCTCTCCCAAATTTAGGGTAAGACCATGGGCCAGCATAAGGTCCACGCCAACTATTACATCGTTTATTATTCCGGCCACCAAGAAGGTGTGATCTACCTCTAGCGTTCCTATTTGAACCTTACACACCAAGTTTCCGAATATTCCAGCTTCCTCTCCTGTAGCTGCTCGCAATTTACAATCAATCAGCGGCTCGACCTTATCTCCTGCCAGGTCTGGTCTAATGATCGAATGAGTTGCGCCCGTATCCAACGTCAAGACCAGCAATCGTCCATTTAGAGTACCTTTTACTGTTAAATTGTTGTTTTTACGATGTAATTGTGAGACTGGGACTGTGGAGCATTGAGTTGTGGGAACCAGTTCACGTCCCTTTGAGCTGGTTCATTTTAGTTTAGGTGTTTTTCAGGTGCTTTTCAGAAGTGCCACTTCCATTTTCCGCACTTCTCTTCCTTGGGTTATCGGTCTTCTTACCAGGCGCGTTACAATTTCGTGCAAAATATCCAGCTTTACCCCAACTGTAACATTTTGCTTCAGGGCATTTGCAAGTGCTTGGCATCATTTGAGCAATAGTTTGGATAATTTCTCTTTTACATTCCTTCAAAGATTCCTTTGGTTCCACCTCAAGCCGATAGACCTTATTCGCTGGTCTGCATAAAAGGTTCGCTGTTTCTTGCGTCAAAGCAAAAGACACCGTTTCGGCGAACGTCTTCATTGACGTGGAATAGACCGCTCATTTGGTATCCGCATATCGTTTTCCATTGATGAACGCTTGTGTTTTATGTAACTCTATTACTTCTCCTGGCGCATCTACGTTGGCTAAATGCGCGAGCCGCTCTATGTCTGTCGCAAATTCTTGCAACGACTCATTGGCTTTCTGGTGGCGATTCATTAATTCCATCTGGAACATTTGTTTTCTATGGTCGCTACCATAACGCCGTTCAATCGCCGCCATTAATGCAACATAATCTCCGCGTACGGTTTGAGGAATGGTTTGTAGCAGTTCAGCATAGTCCATGTCTGCCATAGTCCAGTAATTAATCTGCGCTGTCGGTCGAACTGCAGTTTAAAAATGTTAAACGGTACAGTTCCATTAAACGTCAGAGCTTTCAATTTTGGCGTACTGACTGTAGCGACTGGTAAACTGAGGTGCATTTCTCGTATACGATGGTCTAACCGTTCCAGTTCTGATTGTATATGGTGAATTTCGTTCTCCACTTTATCCCGTCTTGGCTCCAATCGGGCAGAATTTCCTTCAATTCGTGATAGTTGGTTTTGGATCTCTGAAGTGTGTTGTATGAATTGCTGCTCCACGCGTAATGAAATCTGAGCTCCTACATTATCACTGTCATACCCATTGCTGCGCGCAATCGCTCTTGTTATTCTGCCTTGTATCCTGATAGAGGCAATCCTCGAGACTAATATTCCACTCTCAGTTGAGGTATTTTCAGTTCAGAAAATTTCACCATGTTTTCAGAATTATTCAAAAATCCCACTTCTGACACAAATTTTTGCGTAAATTTAGAATTTACACTAAAAGTTTTCCAAGGTTCGATCACTGGATTGAGAATAATCCAATTAACCCCCTTATTCTGGTTGAGTGACAAAACTAAACTCACACATGTCATTCCAATGACTTATGTCACAAATAGCTATTCGGGTTAAAATTTAAAAGCTCTCCGGGTGACATTTGGCATTTTTATTGTTATGATCTCAAAAGTAGATAACAAGAATATAATCAGGTTTTGAGAACCAAAAAACCACTTGCGATGATAGAAATTCAGTGAAATAGTATTTGTGTTCATTATTCTAACATTTTCTGAATACATTTTGAATTATATTGCATTCAAAAGTTAGCCAATCCGACCAATACAATAAAGCAAGTCATACATAAAATATGTTTATTTCAAAATTATTTCAAAAACCTGTTGCTATTTTTTTATACGTCAAAATTAATAGAAAATATTGTTATTCAAAGTTTGAATCATACTATCTCGTTTATCTTTTCCTGTTGCTTTTCAACTTTTAAATACTACAATGAGTGATATCTTCCCAAGCATATGCGAAATATTTGAGAAGCAGCCGGAAAAAGCAAATGAGACAGAACGAATCGAATCTTGAATAAATGTTATCAATGGTGAATAAAAGAGCTTTCGTGCGGTCACCGCTTAACCAGAATACCGATCACAAATTTGAATGACAAAAATTACAACAAATTTGTTATAAATTACTTGTGTCATTGCTCGCCAGAATCGGGGGCTAAATGCAAAATTTTCAGTTTTAGTCTTTACAAAGACAGATTTATTAATTACAACACTTAACAAAATAACGCAACACAATTTTTTACAACTTGATTAATTTAGTTCACCCTGTTACTCTTTAATTCACAAATTTTTACTTCGGCACTTAAATTTCTCAGTTGTCAACTCGCGATGTCACTTTTTCAAGTATTAGCTTTAAACTGCCTCTAGCGCTACAGGCTGCTCCTATTTATACACACAGAGTTATCGCTCGGCATTATCGTTGATCACCTAGTGAATTCTGGAACCTTCCTTCGACGATAAATCATTTCACCAGACTAAGGAGTTCCATTGAATAATTGAAGGAGTTTCATTGAAAAGGCGATAAACTTGTACGTAAAACACTACGAGCCGCATAAACAGGTAACACTAAAGTTGTCAAATCTAGCTGCGAGTTCAAAAAATAATTAAGATATGCCAACGCTAGTATTTATATGCATTTGCTTTTCTAAGCGTTCTATTAAGGATGAAATCATACAATTATGTTAAAGAAATAAGATGTGTGCATATAAATGCAAATAAATCATTTAATATATATTTTCAATGTGAATACTGAATATATTGAATTGAACTAACTCTTAAATTATTTACATTACTTCAAAGTGAAGACAGAAAATATAAAGTAATTACATTAATTCGCATTATTATTAATAATTACATTAATAAATAAATCATTTTAAATATTTGTTTAATTAGTTTTACCATCACTTATATTGTAAAATTTACTTAAATGTTTTGAATAGTCTATTAAGTCACTTCGTTGATGAAAAATCATTAAAACGTTATACCACATTTCATTTCGTTTATATTCCTATAAAATATTAACAATATTATTAATTTAAGGTGAAGACTAAAATATAATATAATTACATTGATGCAGCATATTAAAACACATGTACTACAATTTAATTGCTTCGGCGAGTGATTAGCAAACATGGAAATCAAAACAATGCCCTTTACTTGGAGTTAGGGTAATGTTAATAAAGCAACTAGTAGAATTTGTTTAAGTAAATGGTTTAAAATATTTGTTTAGTTTATTTTACCCCCTTTGGAATGCTTTGCCCCATTAAATAAGTTATTTCATTTGGCGAATCACTAAAATATCACACGAAATTCCACTTCATTTATTTTCTCATGTTTACAAAAGTGCAATGTTTTCACCGATAAATTAATAGAAATATTATGGTCGTCAAACAAAATATGCACACAAGGCATGTACACAGCTTAAAACATAAAAGTCAACATGAAATAGAATTTACTAGCTAATCGTGTAAGACGGACGTAAACGAAAGAAACGTCGGCAGACACGGACGTTTGTAGGCGGATCAGTGAATCGTGTAACACGCAAGTTGCGTTCCGTCTCATACCGGCTTTTCCAATGTAGTCACCAAATTATGTTTGCCTCTTTCTTTCTCATACTGTCAGGCGGCTTTCCATGAATTTCTCAGAGGTCTCGTTTTTGGATATTAGACCTCTCTGTAGAATAATGTTGCCATGACAGAAGTTATTATCATATTTTGAATAATTCTTAAGAACTTAAGTATATATTAACAATGATTCGCTTTGGTTGCATATGGCAACAATTGGCGTGCAATTTGGGAATTTGCCGAAATTCAAAGTTGTCAAACCTGGAGAACATTTTACTACGTTCGGTCGCCGACTCATTTAAGAGATCAATATTTCACTCACTCACTAGTAGTAAGCTTAAAACTATTTTTAAAAAATTATTTATTAAATTAATATTTGATCTTAATTCTATTTTTACTTTTTCTAAACAAAAGAAAAAGCTTTTTGAAACCAAGTTAAACAGTTAAAAAATTAACAAAAAAATTTTAAATTTGCTTGCAATGAATTTAGAAAAAAAATAAGGTGTTTACAATTTTTTTTCATTTTATTCAAGTAGTTCTCTATAATTTCACTATGCTTTTCTCTATTCCCCTCCACGTTCTTCTCTGTACTCTACGCTAGTCGAATGGTATTTAGCTAACGTCTGCTATGACATCTAAAACGTGAGCTAACGACGAGTATTCGTCTTACGCGATACACTATTCACTGGAAAGCGTGGAGAAAACCCAACAACAAATGAATTTTCCGTGTAACCGACGTATAGCTGTCTCATCCGTGTTATACGATACGAAACCAGCATTTTGACAGTAAAAACAACAACAAATTGATAGACGGACGGTTCGTGCATGTTACACGATTTGGGCCTTAATTTTGTAGATATATAGCTAAGTTTTATAGATAAATATCATTCAAAACAAAGGTGGTGGGAATTTTAGAGCGAAATGTCATTAGGGTCTGAAACTCAAAAATTGATTGGGCGTTACATGCAATTTCGCGAATTGTTTGGGCGCGAAACATCAATTTCCTGGAATTCCTATTTTTTTCAATTCATTGTTTCGGCCTGAAACTCACTAAGGGCTCAACCATAATGGTCATAAGCAAAATTAAGTTAATGTCAAAAGTTAAGGACAATGAAGCTTAATTTTTGTAAAATTATTGAATCGCCCATAACAAACTTAACAAAAACTTAACAAAATTGACAACTGTTGTGTAATAAATTCCGCCATTGCTGATGTTGCCAATTGCAAAAATAACAAGTTGTTTAAAATGTTACATCGGATATCGTCAAAAAAGTTTTTATCTGGCAACAAAAAGCTGTTTATGTTAATTTTTGTTAAGTTATGTGCGACCAGTTTCGCTGTCACATTAAGGTTCCCTAATGTTGCCGAATTTAACGAAGCTTTTCTTAATTCATTATGGTCACTCAGTATAATTCGCGTGTACTAGCACATCACATAATTTTTTGTTAATTTCGCTTAAGGCCATTATGGTTGAGCCTTAATAAAATGTATGGTTGAGACTTTACAAAAGCCAAAATCAGAGTTGCATTTTCCGAAGTTTCCTAAGGCCGCACTCACACAGGGGACATTTGTCGCGAGACATGGAACTATTCATTTATTTGTCCCCGATACCACTCACACAGGAGACAAATTGGAATGTAGGTTGTATCCCCATGCATGATTTTTTAATTAGACTTTTTACTACATTTTGCTACTTTTTAATACTTTTTTTGCTAAATGGTAGTGGTTTGACTACTTTCGAACATTATTCGATTTCATTTAATTTTGTGTTGCGCGCTAGGTGACTATGGAAAATATTGAAGAAATTAAAATTGCGTTAATATCTATGGCGATTGATTTTGTGGATGCATTATATATCATTCGTGATGAAGATGCAGAAATAATAAAATTAATCTTAGATACTGTGGAAAAATTGGAGGAGGTTAGTAGAGCTCGTCGGAGAAGCTGCTGGATCAGAAGCTGACGAAAAGAAAAAAACAGTAATGGATCCTTCGAAGTTCTGACAAATAGCATTCAAGTATGCGGTAAATATTCGTACCGTAATTATTTGCGTATGTCAGAGGAAACGTTTGTTGAATTGCTCAATTCGGTCCAAGCCGATTTGCAGAAGGCTGAAACGCATATGCGAAAAGCTGTGACACCGGATGAATCTTATACATATATGTACATCTCATAAAAATAAAAAAAAATTCACAGCAGTTTTCACATTAGACGTAATACAAAATAAATGAAATCTAAAAATATTGTTGAATACCACCAATTTTGTACAGAGATCATAAATAAAATTAAAAAATTCAATGTTATCAGGCACATTTAATCGTAAAAATGTTTATAATGTATCATCATTATCCAATATTCCTTCCAGCGCCAGACTAAGAATATCACTTTTTTTAGCCTGACATGTCTGTGCGTCCAGTTCTTTTAATTTCATTAAATAATTTTGGATATACATTACACCTCCTACGCACATTTTCATTTTTTAATTCAGTGATGGTCGTGGTATTTGCTACTTTTCACGTCCCAGAGAGACGTTTCTTGTTGTAGGGCGTTAATCAGCCTTTCCGTGGTATCCTTAGTCCATCTAAATGCCATTGGAAATGAATTTTTAAAAAAATATACTAAAATATGTATATAAAAGCACAAGCCAAAGTCTTCAAAAATATTTATATATTGTTTAATGTTGGGGATGCCGTAGAATTTAATGGACTGTTCAATTTCTTACCTAAAAAATGCACTGAAAGTGCAAATATTTGTGAACACAATAATTTAATACACAAGCCATCAAAATTTCTAAAATAATATGTACGAATGAATTGCTCTAATATATATAATAATATATTTTAAAAAATTTTATATAAGAATAATATAGCTTATGTTTTGCAGTCCCAGTAACAACCCCGATCGAACAAATCCTGAAAATTCATAATGCCCTTTTATAAATACAATATAAATGCATGCCTGAATGAATTCGTATTATTCTGCTTTGTCGATACGACAACCCGCTGTTTGGTGTCCCCAGTAAACATCAAGGGACAAAATTGTCGCACAAGGGACAAATTCATTCCTACATAGTCCACAGTTCATTTCGTCGTTTTGCTGGTGAAACAACAACAAATTTGACGTGTCTCGAGACAAATGTCCCCTGTGTGAGTGCGGCATAACTCTTTATCTCTGATGCGGTGGCCTATTTCCAGATACTGCCTTTACTAATGAGACATCTCTGCTTTACTACAGAGACAACTTTACTATACAACAGCTTTACTATACGGAGATGTTCTGCCTATCTCCTTATCTTTGGTTTTGCACTTGTTTGCTTTGGAATACGTTGTGTTGATAATTTATACGCCAAGGAAATTAAAACATACCTTCCTAAACTAAATTTATACTTCTAACTAAACGTTAGAATACCTAGGAATTTTATCGATTTTGTAGGAGAATATACAGTCAATGAATTTCCTGATTGGTGGTTTAAGAATTGAATGCGTGCCGAAACTGGCGTGGCTTCCATTATATGGCGTGAGTAAATTTTCAATATGAAGAAGGAACGTTTCAATAATTATTCTTTCAAAGTTACAGCAAGTCCGTACCAAATATGCTGACTGGAAAATGATACGAGATGTTAAACGCCGCAAGTGTGTAATAGAACATGCTAAAGACCGCCTTCGAGTTAACTCGATGCGTAAAAATGATATCCTTCCTTTAGAATTGCGTGAGGCGGCTGATGTTGAAATTTCAGCATTCCCCAGAGATTCTTGTTTAGTTCGAGTTAGGGAAAGGTGTGCCTTGACTTCCCGGCCACGTGGGGTTGTTCATAAGTACAGACTAAGTAGAATTGTTTGGCGCCATTTAGCCGATTATAATAAACTTGCCGGTGTCCAACGAGCAATGTGGTAGAGATCGTCAAAATTCGTACAAATCTGTACAAATATTTGTAAACTGAACTGATAATTATTTCATAGTTCAAA
Organism: Physocephala rufipes; assembly: GCA_963966595.1. Taxonomy (NCBI): domain Eukaryota; kingdom Metazoa; phylum Arthropoda; class Insecta; order Diptera; family Conopidae; genus Physocephala; species Physocephala rufipes. Next base: position 40,806,925 of record OZ016504.1, read on the forward strand.
TAAATAAATCCTTTGAAATGTATGATAGTCTAATACTCGATTAGATTGTTAACACACAAAGGTTCTCAAAAGTGGAAACGGCAATTCAATAGCTCACACGAAATTTGTTTAATTTTTGAAGAAAAAGTTGAAATGCATGAACAATGGACAAATACGTCGGAATTGTTTAACCTTAAAGCAAAGATAATGAGTTCGGAAACCTTTCCCTCAAAACATTGTGACATCTCAATACCAAATTTTTACACGTGCGCAAAAAAACGCACAGGTATTTTGCATAGATGCGTAATTCACCATAGTCATGTCACGTAGGATATTACATGAGAATATTATGTAAACAATAATGGATTGTTCATCTTATATTAGTTTTTTGAATGATACAAATCACGACCAGTCAATATATCTAAATTAATATCCTATAATAATGAGGAATTTGATTGTTAGAAATGAGATTAAAAAGTTGGTATACTTTAGTAGTACTCTGTTTTCTACAAAGAGGCTGGAGAATATTGCGAATCCTGTTTGCGTTGACGGTGCTTTGTGTAAATATAGGTCTGCCTATCGATTAAAATACGTTGGCGATTGGATACCAGAATCTAATTTTTATAAATACTAACAGACCACTAGAGATTTTCCACTATGATGGATTTTGGAACGAATTTCCGTCATTCCTTGTCAATTCTGATCTGTAAACAAACCGGTTTCGGCGATGTCCCATCTTCCACTATATTTCGAACTAGAGAAAGATTCCATATTCTCTGAACATTTTTGTTTATACACGATCAATTGCTCTGAATTTAAGTCGCCCACAAAATGTTTAACAGGTAAAATGAATTTTTAAAGGCATTGGAATAAATGCGGATGCTGACATTATATTGCGAATGTTGACGTTTCTGTTGGATAAATTCCAGAAGCGATCTCACTACCTTATAGGTGGCGTTTCTATACTATCACCTATTTTCCTTCATGTGACAAATGGAGAACGAATTCCATCATCTTACCGTGATATTTTTCGACAAAATTATAAATTTTTTGAATATTTAAAATATTTTTTTAAATTTTACAAATTTAAAAATTGTGGTGAAGAAATATATTTCGAAAAAGGCACAACGATGCATATTAAGTTCAAGAAAGAACCTTAACAATTACGAAACTGATGAAACGAATTGAAGCGTGTACGTAAATTGTACGAATAGATTTTACATAATCTCAATAATTCATTACATAAGTAAATGCCTGAACCGAAAGCTATCCAAATTCCGTATATAAATAGTTGAAATCTAAAATTACAAGCAAAAGTGACCGATATAATCTTGTTCAGTACCAAAAATAATGAAATTTGCCAAATCTAAAAGTAGTTCCCAGTTCATTTAGTGAGCTATATTGGATTAATATATTGGTTTATTGATTTTTTTTAAATAATTAACGATAGAATTTAGTTAACACTTTATTCCAAAGTGTCGGCAACACTGTTTTCATACGAACGCTTAAAAAGGTACTTAAAGCACGATGAGCCGCATAAGCAGGTAACACTGAATGTTCAAATCTAGTTGTACGGTCAAAAAATAATTAAGGTATGCCAACGCCAGTATTTATATGCATTTATAAGAGCGTTTATGCTCTTATAAAATTTTAACAATATTATTAATTTAAAACGAAAATAGAAATTTAAAATATTTACATGGATGCAGTGTATTAAAACACACGTACTACAAATTAATTGATTGGACGTGTGAGTAGCAAACATGGAATTTCAAAACAAATCCCTTCACTTGGTTTTAGGCTAATGTTAATAAAGCAAATTGCAGAATTTATTTAAATATATTGTTTTAAATATTTGTTTAATTTATTGGTATGCTTTAGTATGCTTTGGCTCCTTGGCATGCTTTGCCCCATTATGTAAGCCACTCCATTTTGCGAATCGCTAAAATATTACAATTTTTTCGTTATTTTCGCCGATAAATTAATAGATATATTATGGCCATCAAACAAAATATGCATACATTGCATATACGCAACTTAATGCATAAAAGTGTACATGAAATAGAACATAATTTTATAGATAAATATCTAAGTTGGAATATCAAAACAAAGTTGGTGGGAATTTTATATCGAAATGTCGTTAGGGTCTGAAGCTGAAATCAGAGATTGTCTCTGTCCTAAACCGATTTCATTCATCACCATAATTTGGAGTTCATTATGGAGCAGAGTTCGGAAATGTGCTCTCTTAAATGCACCAGTATATTTTCGTTCAGCACCATGCGAAAACACATCATATGTGTTCACAGTTTTCGGTGAGCACATACGACGACTTCCTCTGAGAAATGTGCTGCTCTGCCGACGCCTCTCTGTGTTTTGTGAGGATAATCGATCACCAAACACAGAAACAGTGTGAAGCACTTAAACTCCCGCGATGTGTGCTCTCACTTTTTTCTCCTGCCGAATTAATTGCACACAAATTTCTCCGAAATGGTGATAAAAATTGTGAACGTCGTGTGCTTTTGGTCGGTGCAGCCGGTGCTGCTGGATTTCACACTTAGGGATTGTTTTAACGGTAGACAGAAAGAATAAGGGTGAATCGGTGTATCTGTTACAAAGCTCTCAGAAAAGTTCTAGACAGTTTTTAGCTTCATACTATTTAAAAAAAATATAAAAATATTACTTTGTTGTATATTACTTTTATAATTGTTTTTTATTTTTCCTGTTTATCTGTATTATAATATATTCTACGTTTACATATGGACATTTTTGAATATGTGTTTATTAACCTTAATGATTAATAAATTTTGTAAATTATAGCTTAATTACAAGAAAAGAATAATAGCAAAGTCGTCTACCCATTAGAGCAGTACTGCAATTATATACAAACATAATTTGTCATCCTTCTTTTTTCTGTCTATTGAAAACGTAGTCCCAGATACTCCGCTTACTCTTGCTTCTGCTACCTACCAGTATCAAAATCCCATAGTGTGAAATCCAGCAGCAACAGCTGCACCGACCAAAAGCACACGACGTTCACAATTTTTATCACCATTTCGGAGAAATTTGTGTGCAATTAATTCGGCAGGAGAAAAAAGTGAGAGAACACATCGCGGGAGTTTAAGTGCTTCACACTGTTTCTGTGTTTGGTGATCGGTTATCGTCACATAACACAGAGAAATTCCGTTCGAACAAACACAGGCACCGCTAATGTGAAGAGAAATTTTGGAGAAACACATTTGCGGAGATAGTGCTAGTGAGAGGACACAATGAAATAAGCGGAGTTGATCGCGGAGTGTGCTGCACTCGGTGCTCGATTTCCGAACTCTGTTATGGAGTATATGCGATATTAAGCAAGTATTTCTTCCCTTTCAAATGTGAAATTTGGCTTTTCTTTTTAACAATTGTAGAAATTTAAATTCGTACACGATTAACTAATCTGAATTTTATCCATTATAATGCCAAGCTCATTGATTTCTGTTTATAAGAACTACACCGCTGATTTTCAAAATAAAATCAGTTTATGTATGGAGCAGAGATAATTAATTCTGGTATGGAGAAACTTATAGACAACGTTCGAAAACCCTCTTTCGAAATCAATTTATGGAGATATAATAGTCATAATATGTAATAAATAATATATATAATAGTCATAATATATAATAGTCATGGACAATATAATAGTCATTTCTTAATGTTGTGTTATTAATTTGTGTTAATTCTCAGTTGTGTGTGGAGTTGTGTTGTTGTGTGTTTTCATAATGACATGATTCCATTTTCCTTTATTCGTAATTTTGACATATATACGTAAGGACTAGCAAAGTAAAATCGAATTGGTGATAAATCCACTCATATTTCTATATATGGCACAATTCTTTTGGGGAGTTGCACCATAAGCAGCGGAGATAAAGAGATAGGACACTTCCAATTCAACACGCATAAAAGTGATTTCACTTTTTTTATGCATTGTTCATATCACTTATGCCGCACTCACACAGGGGACATTTTTCTCGGGACACGTCAAATTTGCTGTTGTTTTTGAATGAATGAATTTGTCCCTTGTGCGACACTTGCGTCCCTTGATATTTGCTGGGCCGCACTCACACAGGGGACATTTGTCGCGAGACATGGACCTATTCATTTATTTGTCCCCGATGCCACTCACACAGGGGCTAAGTTGGAATGTAGGTTGTATCCCCATGGGCCGCACTCACACAGGGGACATTTGTTGCGAGACATGGAACTATTCATTTATTTGTCCTCGATTCCACTCACGCAGGGGACAAATTGGAATGTAGGTTGTATCCCCATGCATGATTTTTTAATAAGACTTATTACTAAATTTTGCTACCTTTTGACACTTTTTTTGCTAAATGGTAGCATTTTGACTACTTTCGAACATTGATTTCATTTCATTTTCTGGTGCGCGCTAAGTTGACTATGGAAAATATTGAACAAATTAAAGATGCGTTAATTTTTATGGCGATCGATTTATTGGATGCATTATACATCATTCGGGATCAAGATGCAAAAATAATAAAATCAATTTTAAAGAGTGTGGAACAATTGGAGGAGGTTAGTAGACCTCGTCGGAGAAGCTGATGGTTCAGAAACCGGCGAAAAGGAAAAATTCAAATGGAGCCTTCGAAGTTCTGACAAATAGCGTCCAAGTGTGCAATAAATATTCACACCGGAATTATTTGCGAATGTCAGAGAAGTTTGCTAAATTTCTAAATTTTATCCAAACTGATTTGCAGAAGGCTGAAACGCATACGCGAAAAGCTGTGGCACCGGATGATCAGCTAGCCGTAACTTTGCGATATTTGATAACCGGAGAATCCTACTAAAGCTTGGATTACCAAATCAAGCTATCGACAAAATTCATTTGTTTTTAAATTATTGATATTATTTTAAGTTATTAGTTCTTTAGTTATTTTTAATTAGCTATTTTCTAATTTTTATTTTTAAGCAATAATTTTGATCGAACAAATCTTCCGCTTTGGTATTCCAAGCTTTAGTAGGATTCTCCGGTGACCAAATATCGCAAAGTTACGGCCAGCTGCTCATCTGGTGGCACATCTTTTCGAATATGTGTTTCAGCCTTCTGCAAATCGACTTGAATAGAATTTAGCAATTTAGTAAACCTCTCCTCTGACATTCGCAAATAATTCCGGTGCGAATATTTATTGCACTCTTGGACGCTATTTGTCAGAATTTCGAAGGCTCCATTTGAGTTTTTTTTCTTTTCGCCAGTTTTGATCCATCAGCTTCTCCGACGAGCTCTACTAACCTCCTCCAAGTATTCCACACTATTTAAAATTGATTTTATTATGTTTGCATCTTCACCCTGAATGATGTATAATGCATCCACAAAATCGACCGCCATAAAAATTAACGCAATTTTAATTTGTTGAATATTTTCAATAGTCAATTGTCACAAATGTCACAAAATGAAATGAAATCAAATAATGTTCGAAAGTGGTCAAATTGCTACCGTTTAGCAAAAAAGTATTTAAAGGTAGCAAAATGTAGTAATAAGTTTTATTAAAAAAATCATGCATGGGGATACAACCTACATTCCAATTTGTCCCCTGTGTGAGTGGAATCGGGGACAAATAAATGAATAGTCCCATGTCTGTCTATTCGGCCATATACATTTCTCTCTCTCGCAACATAGCAACAAATCATGGCTCAGACTCATGTAAACCTCGCTCAGGGTCAGAACTTGGTTATAAACATAAGTATGAAGACTACAATTAACAGTTCTACGCAGAGCAAATTGATGTGCTAAAGCGATATGTTTAGCTTCGGAAAGTTTACCTATATTTTATCGACTTTATGTATTTGATTGTTTAAGCTGTGGGTTCATTTTGATTGCAAATTGCTTGAGCCAAAAGAAATATCGAACATTTCCTCAATATCAATTAAAGTGTTTGTTTAGGTTTGTCGGATTTGCAACAAATCAAACCACACGACGACGCGACAGGGTGATTGCCTATTTATCAATTGTTGATGTTGGAGAAGTATGTATTAATAATTAATATAATTAATAATTTTGATTATTTGTTCCTTCGTCTGCAAGTAATATATATATATATATATATATATATATATATATATATATATATATATATATATATATATATATATATATATATATATATATATATATATATATATATATATATATATATATATATATATATATATATATATATATATATATATATATATATATATATATATATATATATATATATATATATATATATATATATATATATATATATATATATATATATATATATATATATATATATATATATATATATATATATATATATATATATATATATATATATATATATATATATATATATATATATATATATATATATATATATATATATATATATATATATATATATATATATATATATATATATATATATATATATATATATATATATATATATATATATATATATATATATATATATATATATATATATATATATATATATATATATATATATATATATATATATATATATATATATATATATATATATATATATATATATATATATATATATATATATATATATATATATATATATATATATATATATATATATATATATATATATATATATATATATATATATATATATATATATATATATATATATATATATATATATATATATATATATATATATATATATATATATATATATATATATATATATATATATATATATATATATATATATATATATATATATATATATATATATATATATATATATATATATATATATATATATATATATATATATATATATATATATATATATATATTACACTAAAATTTAATTTAAACATGCAGATATATTAAAAGCAAGGTTTACGAAATATTTAAAATCGAATGCTACACATTCTTTAAGTTTTTTGATGTTATCGTAAATAAAAGCGACAATTGTTTTTAACTAATTTTATTGGGCTTTGTACGTTTGTAGATGTACGTGTCTTGTTTAGAATAGAAAGTAAGTCCCGTCCAGCTAGCAATATAAAGGCGACGATTATTCCGTGATGTAAAATTTTTTGAAGCGGAAACTTTCTCCGAATATTAATTAGTTTGAATACGATGTTATAGCAATTTCATACGCTATATTTGAGCAACTGTCACCAAAAAGATCTTATTCACATAGTTTTAAAAAAGAACCACAAATTTATTCGATCGTTGTTTCTATATGAAAATTACGAAAAATTTAGCCTGTCATAATAACAATAACTTATTGTTTTGGAAGATTACAAATCAATTCAATGCTCACAGGGGACAATACGATGCATTTTTTAGTATATTTTGGTGAATTTTTCTTTTCAGGTCGCACTATTTTATAAAGAAAAAGTAAGTCATCGAAATATTTGTTGCATAAATCGGTAAAAGTGTAAGTAAAACTTCAACAGGTTTAATCGAACACGACATTTTCATAAGCTCTATTCCGAAAATTCAGAGAATTTCTTAGTGAAACAATTCTCGTCGTATATTTAGCAGCTTACTAATTTTCTTTCAATATACAATAATATGTTTCTGATATCATAAATAAATAAATACTTATTTCCTCTTTTCATAATACTACATTTTATCTATAGGGATGATTCAATAATTAAACACGAACAAAATGATCTATCAATTCATCACCCTGTCAGTTATTGCAATTGGCCTGTTAAGCACCGGGGTCAATGGAAGAATAATATTTCATCGTATGAATGTATCAGACAATTTGAAGCAATTTAATTTGTCTCCAGCAGAATTTGATCAAAATGTCGCACCACCATCAATTCATCAACAAATTGCAACAATTGGCCCTGAAGAAATATTGCCCAATAGTCCTTCTTCAATAACAGTAAGCATCGCTTCCGGAGAAAAGAATGATGCTGGTTCGATTTCAGTTCAATCTACCAACGCCCCAACTAGTGGTACTACGGGTGTTACCCTCCATCAACCGATTACAACTAAGAAGCCTGAATCTAGCGGATTTAGCAAATACTGCAAGTGCACAGAGAGTAATTGTAACTGTTGTCGCGATATCGGTATTCCAATATTTTCCGTTCAAAGTCCAGGATGTGCAAAAATATCGTATGTGGGTGATGACAAAATCTCGGTGTCATTAAAGTACGGTGATTTTATTCTGGCCAGTCGGACTATTTCCGGTGGGTGGAGAAGCTTTAGATATGATTTCTCAAGTAACGCTTTCGTATTTAGGTAAAAAAGCAAGACCTCTCTGCGTTGGGTTCCCCGGAGGTTATTCAAAATTTTGTGGGCGCGTTTACGGGCTTTCCAAAATCAATGAGGACTTTAAAGCTTGTTTGGGGTTTGAATTACGTGCAGACGATGAAGTTGAAGCAGCATTGCGTGTAAGTTGTTTCAAATTTGGGCCCAGAGGTGTCCGAATAACTGAGCCTGAGCCTTTACCTAGTCAAACCTCGAATGATGATGATTTTTTCGACTTTGGAGGTAAGAAACTCTACTTGTAGAAACTTCTCAACTAACCTAAGCACAAATCACTAACAAAAGGTGATGACGATGATGACGAGGATTATGACAGTGATGATGATGACGATTACAGAAATGCAAATTATGGGAATGAGGAATACGCAGAGGCGCCTGAGGACGCGGACTATAGTGGATTTAACTTAGAAAGTCTTCTAGAAGAACTTGAAGACGACGACCAGGAGAAAAGTACCAAAAGCCATATCAAAAAAGTAATAAAATCGGAACTAAATTCAACACGAATTGTATCTGGCCGGAAGGATGCAATGCAAAACAAGAGCACGGTTCAAAGTAAAGCTCACTCTAACAATGAAGTTATTGTGACGCATAAGGATAAAAATGCATCTCTGCGAACCACTGAACCACGAACCACTGTAACATCAAATACGACGATGACGTCATCATCTGCAACTTTTGCTGCTACTACAGATGCAGTGTACGGTGCGCCGCAAAGAATTAAAAATATAAGACCAACAGCAAAATGGATAGTGAAGTCACTTATAATATAATTAATGGAATTATAGATATGTTCAACTGAATTTTTATCATAAAATGTAAATAAGCTTTAAGAATTAAGTAATCACAAAAGATTAACGTTGTAGCAAAAACTGTAAAGAGAATAATTAAATATGATACATATAAAAATAAATTATATATATATATATATATATATATATATATATATATATATATATATATATATATATATATATATATATATATATATATATATATATATATATATATATATATATATATATATATATATATATATATATATATATATATATATATATATATATATATATATATATATATATATATATATATATATATATATATATATATATATATATATATATATATATATATATATATATATATATATATATATATATATATATATATATATATATATATATATATATATATATATATATATATATATATATATATATATATATATATATATATATATATATATATATATATATATATATATATATATATATATATATATATATATATATATATATATATATATATATATATATATATATATATATATATATATATATATATATATATATATATATATATATATATATATATATATATATATATATATATATATATATATATATATATATATATATATATATATATATATATATATATATATATATATATATATATATATATATATATATATATATATATATATATATATATATATATATATATATATATATATATATATATATATATATATATATATATATATATATATATAATATTATATATATATATATATATATATAGATATATATATATATATTATAATATATATATATATATATATATATATATATATATATATATATATATATATATAGTATATATGTATATATAGTATATATATGTATATATATATATATATATATATATATATATATATATATATATATATATATATATATATATATATATATATATATATATATATATATATATATATATATATATATATATATATATATATATATATATATATATATATATATATATATATATATATATATATATATATATATATATTATATTATATATATATATATATATATATATATATATATATATATATATATATATATATATATATATATATATATATATATATATATATATATATATATATATATATATATATATATATATATATATATATATATATATATATATATATATATATATATATATATATATATATATATATATATATATATATATATATATATATATATATATATATATATATATATATATATATATATATATATATATATATATATATATATATATATATATATATATATATATATATATATATATATATATATATATATATATATATATATATATATATATATATATATATATATATATATATATATATATATATATATATATATATATATATATATATATATATATATATATATATATATATATATATATATATATATATATATATATATATATATATATATATATATATATATATATATATATATATATATATATATATATATATATATATATATATATATATATATATATATATATATATATATATATATATATATATATATATATATATATATATTGTTTCGTCATAACATTATTAAGCATAATATCGCATTACATTTCCGCACCATTAAATGTTTTTAGCGAAATAGAATACAAATTTCCTTCTTCTTGTTTTTGCCAAAATTATACACGCTGACGGTCAGTGAGCTGCATAGTTCGGATTTCAATAAAGCCAAGTTAACTACAATAAACAAATTGCAATCCAGCAATTTTGACAAGCACGCTTCACTGATCGTCGCAGCGTTTAATTTGCTTCAAATTAAATTGTTTAAATTGCTTTCTTGCATATTTTTTGTAATTTCAAATTTTTTTTTATAAATCAATAAATTTATTTGTTAAGTTAATTCTTAAGCAATTATGTATATATATAGCTGTAAAATTTATAAATAAAGAGTCTACCATCAAAAGCTCAATAATAAGCAATCGTTCTACTCATTTGCAGAATTGGTTCAAGTGCCAATTTTGGGAAAAATCATTAAATTGAAGATTTGGTTAAAGTATCAAATTTTCATTCAAAATATCTTTCGCTATTCCACAGAATTGGTTTAAGTGCCAATTTTGTGACAAAGGACACAAAAGTAGATTTGGTTGAAGTACCGAATTTACAACGACTTTGTGTCGACTCCAGAACAAACCAGTTCTCGGACATTTTTTGGTGACCCCGACGTGATTTTGATCACCACATAGGTTTCACGTCTATACATCGATTCAATCCCGATTCAACATCGATTATGGAAAATTTAGAAGAACTTTTCAAGCAACAAGCAGAGCTCGGAGGAGAAATACAAAGGCTTATAAGTAATTATAAAAAGGACTCGTCAGTGCGCAAGAGGTCGCAAACGTACCATCAAGACAGGCTCGATAAGCTAACCAGCTTATACGAAACGTTCGAGCAGCAGGATTCAAAAATCAGAACGCTCTGTGATAATCCCCTCGAATTTGAGTACTTTTCAAACGGCCTTTACGACAAAATCGCCGATTTGTCGAGACACTATACGCAAGAGTTTGCTGAACACGCCAACTATTGGGCTGAGCATGAAATGTCAAAGGCACCAGAGCCTCACAAGACAGCAACCACGAACACACCTGTCCCACCAACACGTACTGCTTCCGGTCAAACTAGTTCCACCCACGTACAACCTTTAGCGGTAGACTGCAAAACTTCACAAACTGTCAGAAATATTCGCCGTCAACAGGCGATTATATCATCATTAAGGCGTTTATTGCACGAAGAGGTTGATGAACAGCAAATATACGAGTATTATGAAGTTAAATTGGACAATATGCGACAGTTGTGGCGACAAATCGAGGAATTAAATTTCCATATTTGGAAGAAAGCACCGACCCATCTGCAGAAGGATATGACCATGACGGATACCTAAAGATTGAGTCAGAGTTCAGGAAACATATGGTTGGATTAATTCAAAGAACCAAGGCCTCAACGAACACAATAAATCAATCCAATTTGAATGTAGATATTCAGCTCCCAAGGATCTCACTGCAGCCCTTCGATGGAAATTATTTAAAATGGCGTCAATTCTTCGAAATGTTTAATGATTTGATCCACAAGAAACAGATATCCACTATTCAGAAAATGTGGTATCTAAAATCCAATCTGACCGGAGAAGCAGAAAGATTAATAAAACATTTGCCAATTACTGAAAGTAATTACAATACCGCTTGGCAAATGTTACAAGATCGCTACAACAACAAGCGCGTCCTAGCATTAGCGCTGCTACAGAAATTGTTGGAACGACCTTCCGCAAACAGTAACGAAACTTCCGCATCGTTTATAAAGAGTTTGCACGACACAACAATTGAATGTCTGAACGTATTGGATAATCTAGGTATTGAAACCACATCTTGGGGGCCAGTTCTTCTTTACACATTACAAAAGAAATTGGACAAACAAAGTAATCTCCTATATGAACAATCACTCCAGAATCCAAGAGAAATACCAGCATTCAAATCATTCCTCAGTTTCCTGGAAACACGATTTCAATACCTGGAATCTGCATTCCGGAAAGAAACCAAACATTTTAAGGCAACAACCAGTTTGCCCACCGTTACAACATCATCAACTAAGTTTTTAAAATGTAAAGTATGTGACAGTCAAGATCATAATCTCTTTGCATGTAAACGTTTTCTACAAATGCCTTCAAGGAAAAGATGGGATCTAATCAAAAGGCACAATTTATGCATTAACTGCCTCAAGGCCACACACAAATTGGCCAATTGCCCCTCAAGATCTTGCCTCAAATGCAATAAAAGACACAATACATTATTGCATTTTGAGGAAACTGACAGCAAGGAATCGGCAACCACAAGCTCAGCAAGTCCTTCAAGCAGTTCTTCGGCTTCTCACCCGCCTGATAACTCGCGTAATCAATCCGTGAGCTTAACGGCGTCTCCATCCAATCATCAGAATTATGTTATGCTTGCTACAGCCAAAATCAAAGTAGCATCGCCAGAGGGACGAGTAGTCCTTTGCCGGGCAGTACTGGATTCTGGATCCCAAATTAACATATTATCTGAACGACTGGTGAACAAATTGAAAATGCCTACACGCACTACTTCCTTGTGGATTAGAGTTGTCGGAGCTGGTAACCTGAGAGCAGACAAGCGAGTCATTGCTAAATTCTCCTCAATTACAGGCAACTACTCTTCTCAAATTGAAGCCTTCGTCCTGCCAACCATCATATCGAACCAACCAATGCAGACAATAAACACCTCAACATGGGAAATACCAAAAAATATAAAATTAGCAGATCCTGATTTTGCACGCTCCGATAAAGTGGATGTTCTTTTAGGTGCTGAATTCTACTTCCAATTGCTCTCCATTGGACAGATCAAACTTAATGATGTTGGCCCAATCTTACAAAACACTCTACTAGGTTGGGTAGTCGCGGGCAGCGTTAAGGCCAATGTCGATCCCATCACTACATGCGGAATATGCAGTGAAAGTGAAGATCACCTTGGGGATCTCATTGAAAAATTTTGGAAATTAGAAGAAATCAATGAACCGGAAACTGGTATGACGCAAGCTGAAAATCATTGCGAAGCACACTTTGCTCAAAACACCACTCGAAACTCTGAAGGACGATACTTAGTGCGGCTTCCATTTTGCGGAGACCCATCATCACTCGGTAACTCTCAAAATATAGCATTATCCAGGTTCTTGGCAATAGAGCGACGCTTGACAAGAGATGACACACTACGAAGCCAGTATGTCGAATTTATGGAAGAATATGAGAGGCTTGGACATATGAGCAAAATAAACCATGAGGAAATATTGTCACCAAACTATGTGATTCCTCACCATTGCATATTTAAGCCCCACAGCACTACAACAAAACTTCGCGTGGTCTTTGACGCCTCCGCTAAATCTTCATCTGGAATATCATTAAACGACATCTTACATAATGGACCTACAGTTCAACAGGACTTATTCGCTCTCTTATTAAAATTCAGGTTACCTCGCTTCGTCTTTACCGCCGACGTTGAGAAAATGTTTCGACAAATCGTGCACCCGGCAGATAGGCGTTATCAGATGATCATTTGGAGAAGTAATCCTCAAAAACCTTTAAATTACTACACACTGAACACAGTGACTTATGGGACCCGATCTGCTACCTATCTATCCACAAAATGTTTACAAAAATTATCGAGAGAAGGGGCGGCAAATTATCCTTTGGGTAGCAAGTTATTAGCAGAAAACTTCTACGTAGATGACGGTTTGGCTGGATCTGACAGCATAAGTGAAGCAATGGAGATGCTGCAGCAACTCAACAAGTTACTAGCATCAGGAGGTTTCAAGCTTCGAAAGTGGTGCGCCAACCATGCAAAACTTCTACAAGGCATTGCATTAGAGGATCAAGAGGTCAATATGAACTTAGACGATGGCATATCTGCAGCAATAAAAACATTGGGTCTAACATGGATCCCAAAACTAGATGTCTTTTGCATAAAGACCACAATGAACAAGGAAACTAGGGTCACGAAAAGAATAGTCTGCTCTGAGTTGGCAAAAATATTTGACCCTCTTGGAATCTTGGCATCCGTCATAATAACCGCAAAAATATTTATTCAAGAATTATGGAATTTGAAGGTTCATTGGGATGAAGCTCTTCCAGCGGAAATGCACACGAGGTGGACAAATTTTCGCAGTTCACTTGACAGCATCAATGGATTGCAAATAGCCAGACACATGTTTAGAGGTTCTTATGCGACATCAATACAATTACATGGATTTGCAGACGCATCCGAAAAGGCATATGGTGCAGCTATATACGTAAGATCAATTCTTCCAGACAAAACGGTACACGTACGGTTACTGAGTGCTAAATCACGGGTGGCTCCATTAAAAAGGCAAACCATTCCTCGGCTAGAGCTATGCGCAGCGCTGTTATGTGCTCAGTTGATGAACAAGGTCAAGACCATACTGGGATATAAAGACAAGCCAACGTATTTATGGACGGATTCACAGATAGTTTTAGCATGGATTTTCTCTGGGCCGGCTATATACAAAACATTCGTTGCAAACAGAGTGGTCAAAATTCTAGAGTTATCAACACCAGCTCAATGGCGTCATGTCGGAACTAAAGAAAATCCAGCGGACCTGGTTTCAAGAGGAATATCTACAAAACAACTGGTAGCTTGCAACATATGGTTTTATGGACCACGTTTTCTACATGGAAGCGAATCAACGTGGCCATCACCCCCACAAAAGGAACATGTCATACCTACCGATAAGGAGCGCAAACAATCTGTCAACGTATTGGCAACAACAAACTCTGACCTCGAAGAGCTCATCTATAAAATCGACCATCGAAACTCGTTTCTTACTCTTCAGCGTGTTGTTGCATACGTCCTTCGATTTATACGAAATGTAAAAAAGACCACTACACGGACAGAAGGAAGAATACACATTACATTACGAGAGCTACATAAGGCCATGACGGTGATCATCAAGGTCGTGCAGTATGCTGACTTTAAAGCAGACATCGATCGACTTAACGAGAATGGAAATGTTGAGAAAACAAGCCCGCTGCTAGGACTATCCCCTTTTATAGATGAAGAAGGAGTTCTAAGGGTTGGCGGCCGACTCAGTTCTTCTTCACTTCAATATAATGCTAAGTATCCAATTTTGCTACCATACAATGACAAGATCACAAGGCTGATCATGGAAATGTATCATAAAAATAACCTCCACTGCGGTCCACAGGCTCTACTTGGATACACTAGGCAGAAGTTCTGGCCACTGAAGGCCAAGACTATGGCACGATCCATTGTCCAGAAGTGCATCAAATGTAGTCGAGCCAAGCCCAAACTCCTAACGCAAATAATGGGTAATTTACCTGAACATCGTGTGCAGCCAGCTCGGCCATTTATAAACAGCGGTGTGGATTTCTGTGGTCCTTGCCATATTCACTATAACATACGTGGAAAAAGGCCAACTAAGGCTTACATCGCCATCTTCTGCTGCTTTGCGACTAAGGCAGTACACCTAGAGCTTGTTACTGACCTATCAACGGATGCCTTTCTTTGTGCGCTGAAAAGATTTATAGCAAGGAGAGGCCACTGCCTAAACATATACTGCGACAATGCTACCAATTTCGTCGGCGCCAATAACCAGCTGAAAGAGCTACAGCACAGTATGCATTCTGCCGAAGCACAAGATAAAATCATCCGCACTTGCACTAAAAGGGGGATTAACTTCAAGTTCATACCCCCCAGGGCTCCACATTTCGGTGGCCTATGGGAGGCTGCGGTGAAATCTGCAAAGGGATTACTCGTAAAGGCCGTGGCAAGTTTCTCACTAACATACGAAGAACTAGAGACTACAATTATCGAAATAGAAGCTGTACTCAACTCAAGACCATTGACTGAGATGTCATCAAATCCAAATGATCTAGCAGCATTAACACCTGGACATTTTCTCATAGGAGAACCACTAACTGCACAGGTTGATGCACTTGCAGATTCTAACAAGACCAGTTTAGGAAAGCGTTGGAAGCTGATTTCTCAAATCAAAAATGATTTCTGGAAACGTTGGTCACGAGAGTATTTATCTGAACTTCAACAGAAATCACGATGGAAAAGTCCATGCCAGAACATTGAAGTTAACAGGCTAGTTGCAATTAAGGAAGACAACATTCCACCACTAGAATGGTCTTTAGGAAGAATCATTGAAATTTACAAAGGTGATGACAACATGGCCCGGGTTGCAAAAATAAAAACTGCAAAGGGAATATGGAAGCGTCCCATACATAAATTAGCATTGCTGCCCACAGACGTTCAACCTGACGACCATCCAGAGAAAGCACCAGACAAAACAGATGACATACCAGCTAAGAGATCAAGAGTAACATCACCTATTAGCCTTCTAATGCTGGCATCACTTCTGATATTACCCATTGTAGTCACGTCCCCAGTCACCCTTTCAACATTTCCCGACAAACCCGGTTTACACTTCGAGAATATCGGCAAAATCCATATAGTTATGGCCGAATGGAAGTTGTTAATTTATTACGACTTAGCGCCAGTAAGAAACAACCTGCAAAAATATAGGGACGGAATATTCACACTTGATAACTTGTGCATAAAGATGCACACCCAACTTGGTTGTAATATGTTGGTGACACAATTCAGACAAAGTCAAGACCAAATTCAATTAGACAATAGCTTGTTCCACAGCGACAAAGAAGAGCTGCTTTGGACATTGTCGGCAACGTCGCGCGCTCCCTATTTGTAGTACTAGATTCAGAGTATGCTGAAGAAATGTCAACAACAATTCAGCATATCAGTCAAAACGAGGACCATATTATCAAGTTGCTGAGGAATCAAACATCAATAATAAACTCCACCCTGAACATTATTAAAGCAGATCAGATCAATATTGATAAAAAATTTATCGAAATCGATAAGGAATTAGACAGTTTAAAAAATATAATCGGGGAAAATCGTGACGATTTGTTGCGAATCAAGGTATTCGAAATATTTACATTCCTTGCGGTACAGTTATCGATGATAAGAGTAGACATGCAACGAGTTCAAGACCTACTTTTGGATGTTCTTACGGACGTCCATCACGGAAAAATCAACCCGTTAATTATGACACCTGACCAATTATCAAGGGAGATTGTTACTATCAAAACACATCTCGATTCATCTCTACAAGTCCCTGTTCAAACAAAGGACTTCATGAGACTATACCAGCTAATGAAAGTAAAAGCAGGAATATCAAAGGATCACATAATCTTCCAGGTGCGTCTACCATTGACCGGCCATAATCCCTTTATACTCTTCAAGATATTACCAGTTCCAGTCTTCAAAAATAACATTATGGTTAGCATCTCAAAATCAACAAATATGTTAGCCGTAACTCCACACAGAAACCAATACTTTCCAATAGATGATTCGCTAAGCGAAAGTTGTACAAACATCGACGACAGTGAATATCTGTGCTCGAACATAAACACAATATTCACCAGGGAATCAGAAGTATGTGCATGTGAAATCAATCTGCTCAACAACCAAAGTACTACACACTGCTCCCTTCAAGTTTCTAATCTCAACGTCTCATTTAGTAAGATGGCCACTGCAAATCAATGGATCTATGCCGCTAGGAATCCGTTGAATCTAATGGCTGTGTGTGGCTCCCGAACGCAGCAAGTAACATTACAAAACTCAGGTATAATGCACATACCTCCAGGATGTACGCTGAAGGGTGATGCAGTAACAATTCATACCAGCCACATCACCAATACATCCTCAATTACATCATACACATCATTCCCTGACCTACCACAAGCTGTCTTTATGAACAAAACTGTCAACCGAGACGTGACCAGCAAAACAATACACTACGAGAATCAATTGCAAAAATTAACAGAGCTCCAAGAGGAACTAAACAACAACAATATTCTCGAGCTACCACATCAAATAACATCAGATCGTCTGCATCATATGACCATTGGTTATTCAGCCCTTAAATTAGCAGTCATATTGCTTGCAATCATAGTCATCAAACGTACAAGACGATCGAGAAAATCTCGTGATGTGAAACCACCACAACCCCTTCCCAGAATGCAGCAGGTTATCAACAGTATTGAGCTTCAGGAGACGAAGCCCAACGCGGCGGAGGATGTTTCGTCATAACATTATTAAGCATAATATCGCATTACATTTCCGCACCATTAAATGTTTTTAGCGAAATAGAATACAAATTTCCTTCTTCTTGTTTTTGCCAAAATTATACACGCTGACGGTCAGTGAGCTGCATAGTTCGGATTTCAATAAAGCCAAGTTAACTACAATAAACAAATTGCAATCCAGCAATTTTGACAAGCACGCTTCACTGATCGTCGCAGCGTTTAATTTGCTTCAAATTAAATTGTTTAAATTGCTTTCTTGCATATTTTTTGTAATTTCAAATTTTTTTTTATAAATCAATAAATTTATTTGTTAAGTTAATTCTTAAGCAATTATGTATATA
>CAWZZZ010000001.1:0-30000 GCA_963966595.1 Physocephala rufipes
ATATATATATATATATATATATATATATATATATATATATATATATATATATATATATATATATATATATATATATATATATATATATATATATATATATATATATATATATATATATATATATATATATATATATATATATATATATATATATATATATATATATATATATATATATATATATATATATATATATATATATATATATATATATATATATATATATATATATATATATATATATATATATATATATATATATATATATATATATATATATATATATATATATATATATATATATATATATATATATATATATATATATATATATATATATATATATATATATATATATATATATATATATATATATATATATATATATATATATATATATATATATATATATATATATATATATATATATATATATATATATATATATATATATATATATATATATATATATATATATATATATATATATATATATATATATATATATATATATATATATATATATATATATATATATATATATATATATATATATATATATATATATATATATATATATATATATATATATATATATATATATATATATATATATATATATATATATATATATATATATATATATATATATATATATATATATATATATATATATATATATATATATATATATATATATATATATATATATATATATATATATATATATATATATATATATATATATATATATATATATATATATATATATATATATATATATATATATATATATATATATATATATATATATATATATATATATATATATATATATATATATATATATATATATATATATATATATATATATATATATATATATATATATATATATATATATATATATATATATATATATATATATATATATATATATATATATATTGTGAGATAATATATATTGTGATATAGTATATATTGTGATATTGTGATATAGTACATATATTGTGGTATAATATATAGATTGTTATATATAGATTGTATGTAACTAATATGACTGCTACTCAGTACTAATTTCCGATTTTCTATCTACCAGATTGATCCGCAATCTGCGCACATAAAAACAGAACACATCGTTTCTCTTGATTCTATCGGACAGCCACAATTTGATTCTACTCCCGTGTTAGAGTTGCTACCTTCGGATAGCACTGTTCAGCCGTTCTCCGGCCTAAATAGAAAAGCAAACTTTCCGAAGAAACGTGGTCGTAAAGCTAAAGTCAATTTAGTCGACACTTCGTCACAGATGACCAATAATGACAATAGCGACCATACCTCAGCCTTAGCGAACATCTTATCGACTTCAAGCAGCAAAGAGCCGGTTGTACCTAAGCGCTCACAACGTCGCATAAAACCAACTACAAAAATATTAGAGAATGATGAGCTGCGTTACGAGTTCGAGACAAAGAATATCGAGCGTATTACAGCTCAAAACTGTTGGGAAGAATCCACCACGGGATATATAACAGATGTTATTCACGAAACACCTCCGCATCTGCTGGTGATGAACTGCAACGATAATGAAAGAACTTCCCACTGCTGTGTGGCAAGCACCACTATAGGTAATATAAAGCAAAGGGAGTACCGCGAGCAGTCTGACCAAATTTCTCATCCCAGCGGCTCTATTGCAATCAAGAAGAAATTATTTTCGAGGCCGCAAAGAGATTCTGAAGCAGCTTTAGATGCTCAAATTTTGGCGCGAAAACCCTGTCCTGATTTGGAGGTGTTTTTAAGTGAGGTCAAAGCGGCTAAGTGGAATCTCAACAAATTAACTGAAACGCCAGAGAAAAAGATGAGCAAGAAGCAACAACGAAAGCTTGCTAAGCAGAAGGAGAAACATCTGGAGAAACTCGGACTACGTCGTAATCACAGTGAAGAGGCCACCGACTCTAATTCGTCTAGTGGTAGCGAAGAATTTGTACCTCCAACTAGAGTGCAGGTTGGCAAACCTAGTGTGACATTACGAATTCGAACCACCAAGGAAGCGGCGCCACCCTCGCCTTCAACCATCGAGCCACTAATAACACCAATTCCTTTATCACGTCCATCCGCTGCAATTCATATTTCTCAAAAGCTTTCCAGTCCTCCCCAATTTTCACATAAACAACGAAATCAGAAGCAGAAGGAACGAAAGGGATCTGAAGCGCAAATAGCTTTGGAAATTGAGTCCTCCGAATTGAGGACCTTAAATACATCTTTGATAAGTGCGCAAACAGCCACAGTACGCGATTATAGAAGTGCTGGAGACAGAAAGGACCAAAGCGAGCATTCCAAGGAGTTGATATGCTTATGCCAAAAATCATCTCAATACTACACACGCCACACTCCGGAGACATCATTCTGCTGTGCCATCGACAACATCGAGGGCCAGAGAGTAGGTTGCTGCAACCATTTGTCAAGTGAGGTGCTTAATTTATTGCGGCCGAGCCAACGAGTAGGTTACATGATACTGTGCGACGATCATAAGAAACGACTACATGCACATAACTGCTGCGCTGGCTGCGGAATTTTTTGCACGCAGGTGGGTTGATCAAATCTTTCATGGGCAGGGATATTTGTTAATTTGTACTTTTTAGGGAAAGTTTGTACTCTGCCAACAACAACACTTCTTTCATCCAGGATGTGCTCAAAAGTTCATACTGAACAGCCCCTTCGATTCGCTACATCCTCAAGAGAATGATAAGAATCCTACTTTGGTACTTCGGTGCCCACACTGTGGTATCGACACGCCAGAACACACTTCCACAGTCACTATGAAGTGCCAATCATTACCTGTCTTTATGCCCAGTCAAAAAGCAAGAATGTGAGTTTAAGTAGCCTTCGGCTGAAGTAATAATACCTAGAACTTGGATTACGTAAATATTTCACTATTGTAGTAAATCAGCCAGTTTTGATACTCTGCCCTTATTACAAATCCCAGGCTTAAGCACAGCGATTAGCCAGTGTAATAAGATTCCTGTAACATCAGAAGGCTTACAAAATGATATTTTTCTAAATACAAATCAAAGGAGAGTATTAACTGACTCGTTCCACTGCATTCAATTCGAGCAACTGATACCAGAGTCAGTAATGAATGTAGTGGCTGAAGCACGGGGACGTGAAAAAGTTGTTCGTGGTTGTTCTGAGTTTTCTACACGTGACATGTATTATGCGGTGAAAAATGATGACCTCGAACGTGTAGCAGAAATACTTGGTAAAAATTCATGTTTTCCATGAGAATTTAGTAATTTTTATATCCTTTACAGTTTCTGGTTATGATGTGACAACGTTTATGCGCGAATTTCTCAACGGCACGTGCCTGCATCTAGTCGGGCATTCAGGTTCTCTGCAAATGGCCTACTTGCTGCTTTGCAAAGAAGTAACACATGAGTTTATCAATGCTAGAGATCGCGAGTTGCGCACGGCTGCAATGTGTTCCGTCATGGGTGATCGTTGTGAAATACTAAATCTCTTTATACAGTGCGGTGCTGATTTATCCATTAAGGTTCGCTCGTGCATATTTTCACAATCATAGCTCCAGCAAAAAATACTTTCAGGGACCTGACGGGAAGACGTGCTTGCACATTGCCGCTAAACTTGGAAATATGGAAGCTACGCAGCTGATTGTGGAGAGTTTCAAAGCGAGCAAAAATATATCTAGTTTTCTAAGTTTCATCAATGCCCAAGATGATGGCGGCTGGACAGCGATGGTGTGGGCTGCAGAATTGGGACATACTCAGATTGTGAGGTTGGTTTTAATGATGGCCAGCGAATGTGAAATTCGTAAATTAACTTCGGTATAATATATGAATCAAGTTTCCTCTTGTCTTCGGCATTCAGCTTATTATTATGTCATGGTGCAGATGTCAATATCTGTGATAATGATAACAACACTGTATTGCACTGGGCCATACTTCACAACGATGGACTGGATACCATAAACGTCTTACTTCAAGCTGGTTGTGATTGCAACGCGCAAAATGTGGAAGGTGATACGCCTTTGTGAGTTGACACTTTCTTAAAATCATATGCACATGTTTCTGGTTATGCATATGTTTCACTGGAAACATCTAACTTTTACGTATCGCGTAGACACATTGCTTGTCGCCATTCAGTTACACGCCTCTGCCTTGCATTAATTGCTAACGGAGCTGATCTGATGATAAAGAATAATGCTGCCGAATTGCCATACGATTGTATACCGAGTGAGGACTCACAATGCGCTCGCACAGTAGGTTTCAATATGCAGATGAGAGCTTTTGGGGTAACTGGTTTACGTAATCGAATTGTGTGTACTGATATTTCAAATGGACGTGAGCACCGTCCCATTCAAGCGATTCGTAGTGAGGTAATTATGGCTGCGGCGGCGGCACGTGTTGCCGCTGCTGCTTGCGCTGGTGGAATTTCGGATGACGCGGCAACAAGAGCAGCAGTGCATAGCGAATGCGATGATATAATGTTTCCTGATTTTAAATATATAACAAAGTCTATTATATTACAAAATTCGGTGCAGATTGATTACCGTGTTTCGCAAATGAGAATATGTTCCTGTGCGGATGGGTATGATACTGTAACTCAAATTACCCCCACTTAATCTTGCTTCTCTTTTTTCGGTGTCCCATATAGTTGTAGCTCGGATCAATGTCAATGTACCGGAGCTTCCGGTAAAAATTGGTACACGGCTGAAGGGCGGTTAAATCTTGATTTTAACTATAATGATCCGGCCGTTCTTTTTGAATGCAATGATGTCTGTGGTTGTAATAAGGTAAGACTTTATATTCCGCTCAAAATTCAGACCTTCATCGTAAGCATTTCAAAGAATTGACTATTTGCATAATATTTTAATTGTAACTTAATTCCGGCTTAAGAAAATATCCAGAATCACAAAAACATCTATTGTATTGCTTAATGCAAATGTGGAACATTTTCTTTATGCTTTCCCATCATTCAGCTCTTGTGTAAAAATCGAGTCGTACAAAGCGGCGTCCGAATCCCTCTACAAATTATTGAATGTGATGAACCACTCAAAGGATGGGGTGTACAAGCAATGGTAAACGTACCAAAAGGCAGCTTTGTGGCGGAGTATACTGGCGAAATATTGACAGATTTTGAGGCAGATAGACGTACGGATGACAGTTATTTTTTCGATTTGGGGCATGATCATTGTATTGACGCAAACTATTATGGCAATATTAGTAGATTTTTTAATCATTCGTGCGCACCTAATATAGTGCCTGTACGTGTATTTTTCGATCATCAGGATTATAGGTTCCCAAAGATATCTTTCTTTGCTTGTCGTGACATATCGACTGGTGAGGAATTATGGTGAGTACCACGAAGCGCGCTTTGTTTTTGTGGTCTTTTAATTTAATCAATTTACACTATTTTTAGCTTCGATTACGGGGAGAAATTTTGGCTGGTGAAAAAACGATACTTTAGTTGTCGTTGCTTGTCGTCGTCCTGCCGTTATGGAGAAAATTGTGAGAATAACGATATCAAAGATGTCAATGATGACATTACGAGTGGTGTTTCACGCGAGCAGACGCAACATTAACAAAAACCATAATTTCGTCTAGTCAAACAAATCGGTAATGACAAACGACATGATGCTTTTGTTGAAATTTGAATCACAGGAAGTGCAGCAATGCTGAAAAAAGGTGTTCATGAATGTGTGAAGTATCAGCGTTATGGTAGTTAATTGGAAATAATCTATACGTCGTTAGTACAATAAGACCAAATGTTCTACTATAGTGTGCTAAAAAATTCCTTAGAGTAATATTTTTATTATCGATTAAGTATAATTTTCTGGTATCGGTTAAGTACTGTGTACAACGGTATTCGTCTAGGAAATCACTTTTTACATCAGGAAAGTGAATGCACGTAACACCTTCCTCACATACCCGATTTTTTGAAAAATATAGGGACTACGAGTGACATTCATTCGTTTACCTTGGTAAAAAGAAGGCACGGCACAAAACCATATTCGTATTTTAAGTTTACGGAAGTTTACGGATAGTGATCTTAAAATATCACGTACACCTCAATTGATTATTTAATAGCTATATATTATATAGCTATATATAGTATATAAGTACTGCCCTGTATTAATTTCTATCGAAATATATGTATTATTAAATATATGAATTATTAAATGTTATCTACTGCATACAATACGTATATAGATATTCAATTCCAAATTATAGATGTGTATAGATTTATGATGTACTGTTACATATAAATGTATTCAGAACTTCTAGTAAAATATTCTTTCTGCTAAATTATTTTGGTTATAGAAAATAAGATTGAAAACTAAAACAGTTCGAAAAATATATACCTTGAGAGGCGATTCGTCACAATTCTGTTTCACCAATATGAGAAGGAATGAGGGTTGAAGAGATTGCTAAAATGCATTACTTTAGATTGCTTTATTGGTTCTATTGTATATTCAGAAAAAGCTCGGTTTAAAAGATTTATTCAGTGATTGATTACAACTTATTAAAATAATTAGAGTTTAAAAATTGAATGGAACAGATTTGCTTTCGTGGAACCTCGCGGATGTTCATATAATTTTTGTTGTTGTAGTTGTTTTTGATGAACAACAACAACCTTTTGATCCCCCCTCGGGGACGCGGCTAGGGCCACATGAAGGTGGAAATGTAACCGCCGATATCTCCTAAAATCTCAATTAACCGACAGTAAAGGCCTGATTAGTCATACGTTTTCGTAATTGTTAACTTTTTCGAAATTGTTCGGGTTGCAGGGGGTTCAATTGATTATGATGTTGCCGATTTCGTCGAACCATGTTCGAAAGTGGGAATTTTGTGGGCATTTTTTTGATTAATTTTATATTTTAAAAATTCTTCGGATTTCTTTAACTCAAATATTACTAAATAATATAAGTAATTATAGAAAATAAAGTATTATTATTAATTATTATTAATAATTATGTACCGTTTCTTCGGATTTTAATAGGAAATTCATAATTCATTCAAATTTAATGGCATTCATAGAAATTTCACACGTTTTGACAGCTGTGCTCATTGGTGTTGTTAACGATTCTTACAAAAGATTCTTACCAAAGTGATTTAGAGATCTTAAATATAATTAGATGAATGGAAGAATTTGAGGCAAATTAGGCGTTGGCGTGTTCGTCCTATAAACAGAGACCGAGTGAGACATGGTTACTTTAGAAAAGCTTTCATAAGTATAAAAAATGTGGATGAAGGCCAATTTTTTATACACACAAGAATGACTCGTCCTATTTATGATTTTCTATTCAATTTTGTCGGCTTCCATTTAGAAAAACCACTACAAATCATAGGTGCCGAAGAACGACTGTCAATCACTCTTTTGTAAGTTAAAAAATAATTTTTCAAATGGAATTTTGAGAAACTAATTTATTTTATTTAAGCTCAATTACCAAAGCTTTTTTATTAAAGCTCAAATTATGAT
Source organism: Physocephala rufipes (assembly GCA_963966595.1). NCBI lineage: Eukaryota > Metazoa > Arthropoda > Insecta > Diptera > Conopidae > Physocephala > Physocephala rufipes. The sequence continues at coordinate 7,492 of CAWZZZ010000001.1, forward strand.
TATTACATTTAATATTATATATATATTTAATATTATATATAATAATTTACAAATATTAAAACTTAAAATTATTAAAGCTCAATCTACCAATTCATGGTAGAATGTACTAATTCTATTAGCTTACAGCTGGCTTTGAATTTATTGTATTATAGCTCATTTAGCCTAAAAAGCTCAATAAGTCTCTCGTCATCCATTTCTTGGTAAATATGAATTGAAGTGAAAGCTTCATGTGGCCACTCACTTTTAGTTGTCACTTTGTTCGAATTTGAGAGAATTTTTCAAAACGTGACCAAATATTAAAATGATTTTGATATTGCGGGGGGAAATTCTCACAACCACACGAACTGCATATAGCTTATGAGTTTTGACATATGAGTTTCATGTTCGAAAAAGAGCGAACGTACGACTAATCAGGCCTTAACGCTATAAACACAACCAAGATTTTTTACGGGCTAAAATTAACGTCACCATTTCCCTGGCATTTGCACAAAACCACGGCGTCGAAGCAATTGGTCTCTGAGAAATAAGTTCTTTTGGTCCCATAAGCGCAATATAAATTTTGACATTTGTAAGCGATGGAAATTCTCACGCCTTGTTTGTGTTTATACCAGAGATAATGAGATAGGAAACTTCTGAAAACTGTAACTCTGGTTGTAGATTTGACGCAGAAATGCACAGTAGAATTAGTGGAAACGGACGGAAATTGATGACGTTTTCACTCAGAATCTCACCTACCGTGCCCCCAATGACGTAATTTTTTCGCTCAAACTCACCTACCGTGCCCCCAATGACGTCAGTCTTCCAATGAAAAATTTTGGTCTTAGACCCCATTGACATATCATTAATGCAATTATTTTGAGATTTCAACTTAGTTAAAATTTATACATAAAAACATTCCCATTCAGGTACATTTTTTTGACAAATGTGTAATTTTGAGTGTACATGTTTTTTATATGCACATATATTTGAAGGTATTATTTGCTTAAACAAGAAATTTGATGTAATTTTTGAGAAGCCAGATGGAAAATCTGTTTTATTATGGATGTTATTTTTAATCTCCGTTCTACTCCCGAATTAGCTAAATCGTGATAACTCCGAACGAGGATAAAACAAAGATCGAGTGTGAAGATATATACGCGTATATTAGACGCGTAATATAGTTTTCCATTAGTTTTGCTTCTCTTTCTTGGCCAGAAATCATTAATGATTGGTAAATATTTTTCCGATTGGAAAATATTTATGATTTCGTAAGAAATGTCAGGTAACTGCTTATTAAGGTTCAAATATCCAGTCTTACGTAGTTGAACTATAACAATCGTAAAGCATCTCGGTCTGATAAAAATCCTATTGACGTTAACTATTACGATATATATTTAACTTAATTTATTTCTTTTATTTCATTTATTTAACTTTATTTTATTTATTTAACTTTATTAGCAGGGTTATTCTAGAAATCCTCATAACATTCTTTGAACTTCAGCAACTAGGCTAAATTAAGATAACATCGAAACCAAATGTAAAAAAGTTATAATATTTAAAATCGGCGTTGGCATACCTTGAGCTGTGTTTCACCTCGGCATTGAATTCAATCAATTAAGGGTTACCTGCCTGTGAGGTACATGTTTTATTATTCACCTTTTGCGTAGGTAAATATTGAAACAGGATTCACGACATAAAACCATTTGAGATAAATTAATTAGTTTTCTATTTTAATAAAATAATTATCGCAAGGCTCTATTTTAATGAATAATTTGTTAGGTGCGCCTGTTTCAATTTCTTATTCGATTTAAGTGGCGTCTTTCACTTGATTATTTATATTTTGTGTAGGCTGCTTTATACTATCTTGATTGCAAATTAATTGCTTGCCTTCCAGCGCTCCCAAAAATTGTTCCTTGCTGTTACCGTGCATTTCCTTTTGTATCTCATTCTTGTTGTTCTTTCCTACATGACTCCAAAATATTCATCAGCTCTTTATTCTATTTTGGGATGTTTTTGGGATTTGTGGTGACATGAAAATAAAACACCAGTGGTGTTGGCCAGCTCAAAGGCTATACGATCATCCGAATTCTGTCTGAAGCCCGTGTTATGTTCTACTTTTACGTATTAATATTTTCTTTTACCTAAACTTTATCGAACTTATATCGAACTTTATAGAACTTACAGAATTTAAATTCTTGTTCGTGACTCTTTTTCTTATTATCTTCACTTCAAAACAGAGCACAAAATGTGCTTTCAAGTCAAGCCGCCGAAGCGAACTGTTGTTTACATATTTTCATGAAATATCATATGTGACATTTAATATGGTGAATTACGCAACCATATACATAACCCCTGTACGTGAGTTTCGGTCGAGTAAAATTTTGGGTTTTTTGCCACATTTTTTGTGGGTAAAGAGTCTCCTATCTCATTATCTCTAGTTTATACCATGACGAGCAGTATAATGAAAAGCTTATGGAACGAACAAACTGACAGCAGCCTCACTGCTTAACAACAACCTCACAGTGGCAGCCAGAGATAACGAGATAGGAAACTTCTGAAAATGCAACTCTGATCTTGATTTTTGTAAAGTAGTGTTAGTGACTTTCAGACCCAAACAAACAATGGAATTCCAGGAAATCGATGTTACAGACCCCAACAATTCGCGGAATTGCATGTTACAGCCCCAAACAATATTTGATTTTCAGACCCTAATGCCATTTCGGTCTAAAATTCCCACCACCTTTGTTTAGATATTCCAACTTAGATATTGATCTGTAAAATTAAATTCTATTTCGTGTATACTTTTATGCTTTAAGCTGCGTACATGCATTGTGTTAATACTTTGTTTGATGTCAATAATATATCTAATAATTTATCGGCAAAAACATTGTGCGTTTGTAAGCATGAGGAAATAAATGAAATGAAATTTCGTGCAATAATTTAGAGATTCGCAAAAATGGAGTGACTTATTTAATGGGGCAAATAATTCCAAAGAGGGTAAAATAAGCCGTGTTATGTTTTACTTTTACGTATTAATATTTTCTTTTACTTAAACTTTATCTATAGAACTTATTGAATTTAAATTATTGTTCGTGACTCTTGTTCTTATTATTTTCACTTCAAAATAGAGCACAAAATGTGCTTTCAAATCAAGCCACGGAACGAACTGTTGTTTACATATTTTCATGAAAAGTCATACGTGACATTTAATTTGGTGAATAACGCATCCATATACATAACCCCTGTACGTGACTTTCGGTCGTGTAAAATTTTGTCATTTTTTGACACATTTTTTATTGGGAAAAGAGCTTCCTATTTCGTTGTCTCTGGTAGCAGCCGACAGCAGAAATAAAGAAATATGACACTCCCAATTCAACACGCAAAAATTATTTGACGTCCATTTTTTATGCATTGTTTACATCACGAACACTGCGGGAATTCGTGACGTATTGTTTTATTGTTTGCTTTCAATCAGTTTCCAGAAAAAAGCACCATGTTCCGCAGCGCGTAAACAAAAGTGGTGTGATTTCTGCAACGATTGAAACAAGGTCTCATGGAGCAGTATGTCCATCAACTCTGTCTCCAAGAGTTCGTAGTTACCAGAAACAATCGAATAATTCATTCGATAAACAATAATTCTGAATGAGCCGAACGCGCATAAGTCGCGTAAATGAATGGATGAATGAATGAGAAAATCATTCGATAGTGCCCAACACTAATTTTAATATTAATGTATTATTTTCGTAACCACAAATTATCACAGACACAAGGTAACATAAAGTAAAAGAAGTATATCGAATCAATAATCAACATAACATGTCCCTTACTTGACAGCACGTGGCCTGTCAGAAAATTTCCAAATATATTTAATTTATGAAACGGGATCAATTTATTAGGTCTATTAACAAAATATGTTCAACTTATAGATGGAAGAAAAGAAGTCTACATATTATATAATACCAGCATAAATTTAGGCCTTAATACGAAATACAAAACAAAAGCAAGAGACCATTCGCTCCGTACACTTTATCTAAGGAAGCTGACTAAAATTTTGCATACTACAAAAATCTGGAGCTTTTCGTCAAAGCCAGCGTCGCTGTTTCTCCAATCGTTACTTTTTGCGTAATAAGGCCCTTAATGTGTTATGTTTTTAAAGCAACGAATTGACCATTAAATACTTGGAGAGTGTTATACAATACTTTTATTGGTTTTATATTTTATTGGAAAATATAAAATAATACTTTTATTGGTTATAAAAACAAGTATGGCAACGGGGAAATAACATGCGTTATATGAGTAAATGAGTACCAATATTGCACTAATATACCCAAAATAATTTCATAATATCCAAACGTATGTATTTGAATCATGGTAGTGATAACGCTCGAAAAAATGATAAACAAACACGAAACAGTGTTCGGTTATCTCATTTCCCCTTTTTTACAAATTTCTCCTGCTCAGCCAAGTTCGTGCAAAGGCAGCATAATCACACCATAAAATGTAAACGACTGTGCTCTTAGACAAACGAGAGCGGTTAACGAAATCGTCGTTGTCCCGTTCCCTTGCGAGTCAAAAATCCACTGAAGTTGTGCCAAGACGGATTGAAATTACGTACATTCTACATTTTGTTAAAAATTTCAAAAATTTATTGAATGTAAAACAATTTGTTGAAATAAGACATCTCAGAATTTAACCCTGAATTAAAGCTTTTAATTGTCCAAATTCGGAAAATTAATAAATTTCTCATTTATCTTTAACTATCATTTAACTATCTAACTAGAAAGCTGTCTATTTTTCAGTTAATTGGGACTGAAGAAATTTAATTTTGCTAACTAACTTTTTTAATGTGGAATTAAATTTAACCGGAGCTGAAACGAAAAAAGAAAACGGGCCTTAATAAATTCCTTTAATTTCGATAAGTGAGGCTCTCGACTTAACATTTGCAATTTTTTAATTGGTGCTTTATACTCTTTTGCTTGAAAATATAATTAACTGTAGCATTCTCGGTATACTCTGTCTCATGTTAACACGGAACCATCGCATAATAAAAATTTAGCATATCTTGCTTTTATGGTTTTGCTATGCTTTCATTTACCATACCTTTTGCAATTTTGAAATAGTTGCAAAACTTGACGAATCATTTGAATTTAAGCGATGAAGTTACTTCTATATACAAAATGTGCACTGCAACCATGTTCGTTGGCTACGCCTGACGTAGAGCTCCATACTCTCCGTATTTCTTGTTTTAAAGAAACTAGTTATTGAAATTGCTGGAATTCTCTTGTTAGTCTTTTCTTTTCTTGACTTTTATAATATGAGGTCCCAGTTGTTCCTTCGTTTCCCTACTAATCATCGTCATTTCAGCGCTTATTTCTTGCAGTAGACAATACTTGTAACGACTAGGTTTTGCATTGGCAAAGTTAATTCCCGTGGGGTAGATGAAATAAGTGGTTATTGCAATTGCAGGAAAAATAAATCAAAATTATTTCATCCATTCTCTTATGACAATCTATAAGTAATTTATTTTTTTTCGATTCTTTTTCATTGAATGCTTATTCTTATTATATGTAATTTCTGCGGTTATTTGCAGAATCACAGTGCAGGCTGGATTACTGTTTTAGTTTTGAGAGTCTTTATAGTTTTGAGTACAAATTCAAAACTATGAAATTCTCAGTATTTATGATTTTTGTTTATTCGAAATAACCGTAGGTATGGAAAATTAATGCCGCAAAATTATTAAAGTATGGCTATTTAACTAAAAGTATAATAGAGCAAAAACGAATTTTTTAATTCTTTCTGCAAAAACTAGGTTTTAAAAAATAATTTAATATTAAATTATTCAAATCAAGTACACTGGATCAGATTAAAATATATTTAAAAGAAAGAGTGTGATGCGGTTATTGCGGTTATAAAGTATTTTGTTTTTAAAAACATCCCGACCATTTGATGCGATTTGATGCGATGTGAACGATTTGTAACCAGAAATCAGTCAGTTTAGGTCGACAAATCATATTGGCAAATTATGTATTAGAAGTTCCGTACAAATTTTTAGCAATATGTTGTATGCCTATGCTTGTTAATTTGCTTCATATAAGTTTCCATAGCGCTTTTCTGTTTCTCCTACTTTTTGTAATTCCTTTCTAAGCTTTCCCCTTTCATTGTGTTGCGTGTTATTTGTTAACACAGCGGTTGAGTATAACCGCAGCATAAGGTTTGAACTGAGACAGATATCTCGACGTCAATGACTTCGTTGCTAGTCTTTTTGTCGGCGTTACTTCAAGCAACTGCAGCGGTAGCAACGGCCTCAATAAAATCATTCTAATTCCCACAATTTTGCAGAATCCGAAACATGCTTGCCCTCTCTGAGAACAAATGCACTCGACTCTGTAATACCTTGGGAATACGATTACCACATTCTATCTGCCATGCTCCTGGAACGTAGGTAGGGTGATACGCCATCCTACGTGTGACTCATCCGTCCTCTCCGCTTCCCGTCTGTCAGGAGTAGTGCTTTTTCTCTACTGCCACAACTGATCGTGTCTTCATCTACGAAACTTCATAAACAACTTGCACAAGTTAGAACTTTGTTTTGGAGGTTGCTCCGTGGCTTTTCATCGAAATCAGGCTTACCACAAACAATCGCCTCATTAGCGTGTGATTTGATGATTTTCCGGCAATTTTCGTCTGGTGAGTGAAGTCATCGACATCAATTCATACGGAATGAAATATTTTCCAGAATTTTCTCATTTAGATGCATGTTAAGTACTTATTTATAATGACGAACTTATCGAAAGATTTCTTGAATTTAATGATCTAGATGACACAAAGTTCACTATTTCAGAGACATTCAACTTGATGATATTCATTCCACCGCTAGCTTCAGACCTCACTTTTTCCAAACACGAAAATAGCACGAAATGTCATTTTTTTCTGAAAAGAAATATCTACCTGCATTTTCGAAGTGATGAATATCCTTATATGATGTTAGCTTTAGTATAATATAAGTTATTAAAATTGCCTTTAATAAGTGCTTCTTATGATGAATAATTAAAGAAGAGGAGAATGAAAGAAAGATGGTTATTATGATTAGAGGCTCAGTAAATAATGAAATAATATAAAAACAAAGGCGATACTCTTTTTATTTGTTACATTTCCATTAGAAACTTTTATTGGGTTTTGTATCTAATAAAACCAATCACTCCTGTCCAAATGTCACAAATTTCTTTTATATGTATATTCTTGCCTCTTTTGTCAAAGCATAGTCAAAGAAACTGATCGTGCCGGGCCGGGAAGTTTGAGAAGACCGCAAACTTCGGGATATATATTTATTAAAAAAATTAAAAAAAATTTAGTAAATTTGTGCTAATTTCGTTTTTATTTTCAATAGATTCTTAACTTAAAATGATGCTGTGGAAGTTTAAAATAATTACCAGTTTTTAGTTTTTGTTACTACACAGTATTATGTTTTGGCCTTCTTTTTCATAGAGATTCGAAATTTTGGGAACATTGTTTTATGAAAAGAAGGGATGAGAAGGCGGGTAGAAACATATTGACGAGGATAGTGTCATTCATGCTGCTGAATTTTATACTTTAGTCGATATTAGGTAAATATAATTACGTAAACACTGATACTGAATTTGTTCCCTAAGCTGAAACTCCTTTCCAAAAAGAAACCAATATTTTTTACAAAGAGTTCTTTAAAAATAAATTTTTCGCGAAAATTTTCATCGAGCTTTGAACTACAATAAATGACTCACAACGACACAGCAAGGATTCTTCAATTCGTTTATGCTCTTTAGCTCAAATGATTAGTTCTAGAAAAAATGAGTTTATAAACACCGCCCGGATTTGGAACGGATTTCCAAATGGAATAAAATAAACGCCTCTTAGAACCTTGGATTTTATTTCATCCTGCTAGGTTATGGGCCCATGGAAAAAGGATTGGTGAAATAGTAGTTCATATGGCCATTCATTCAAAAATGCACCAAAGAAAAATTTTTCGGCCAAAATTTGACCGAAACAAACACTTATTTCGATAATAAAGGTTATTATTATGTGGACGTGCTGCTCAGTAGCTTTTTATGTTAGCTGTTATGTGTAGCTTTTAATTACTTAGATGATTTGTCATTACTGGCTGAAATACAAACACCAGATTTACTAGACGCCGGCTAAACAATATGACCGCTACAGACTGTCAACATCGACCTACTCTTATTGGAAAACCCTTTAGTTTCTATACTGTATTAGTCGATGTAATTAGGCTATATATAAACAGAAATATATTGGAACAATGTTTAATATCTGTTCAACATCAGAAGTTGTTGGCTTCGAAAATTGGTCGACTTGGAGTTTCGTAAAAACCGCATAGACAGAATTGTACAATTTTGACTTTATCATAATGTGAAATAATGTGTCATATACATATCCACAGATGTGCAATAAAACATTTTTAGAAAACAGGACGAGTGTTTGGCCTTTTTAACGCAATCATACTTTGTATCATCTTGGATTGCTTCACGATAATACTGTTTAACGGAAGGAATGTTTAAGAGGAAGAAATCGATCAACAGAGAGATTATATAAAACACAAAAAAAGAATTCCTGTTGCAATATAACAGAGAACTTTTAATTAATTTAATACACAAAGTTATGTCGTTTTCTGACAGAACCTTAAAATCAAAGTCAATTTATTTTACAAAAGTAGTTTTCACTCTTTCAAGAAATAGTCGATCAATATTAATTTAAAACTAGTAAGAAGGGTATCTTCGGCATGGCCGAAGCTTATATATCCTATTCCCGAATCTTTTGATTACAACGTTCAAATAAAATGTCGGCGGGTTATTTAAATATATTATATATTTATATTTAAATTATTATATTTACATTTATAACCAGCCTGTGATGACAGAGAACATTCGTGTCAAATTTCATGGTGATAGCTTTATTCGTTCTCTTGTTGTCGTGATTTCCACAGACAGACAGGCAGACAGGCAGACGGACGGACAGGGATAAATCGACTCAGGTGATCATTCTGAGCCAGAATATATATACTTTGCTATATCTTAGTTAGTTATGCTTATTGTTTAACAATCAACATTAGTATATCTTTTGTCCCTTTCTTAAAAGGGAATAGGATATAAAAAGCTACGTGATTGTAATGTTTAAGATTTGTGTCCAGCATCCTATTATTCAGTTTTAATTGCGTTTCCGAATGCCAAGGTGTGCTAAACAAGTTAGGATTTTGTATAAAGCTATTCTGGATTAATAGGAATGTTTAGTTAAAACAAGTTTTAAAGGCCCACCCGAAGCTATTATATCCTGTTAATCTGCCTGTTATGACTTATTATATTTATTATAACAGCTTAAATCATATACAATGTAATCTTACGTTACGTTATACTGGATAACAATATTAAAATTATTGTAGAAAAAATTATAAAATTGTAATATTAAATTTTTATTTTAAACAAGTATTGAATAGATTATGCATTTTTTAAAAACACTTTTATACTCGATTGACTTAATATCATTTTGAATCAGTAAGATTGAAAGTAAAACTTCATTTTCTAATTGCCGTTGGAGACGACAGGATACAAGCAATAACTAAACGTTTTGGACGCTCTAGTTTCCCTGAGTTCCAAAACTAGCGATTGTGGCAGAACGACTAAAGCCATAATTGTGCGTTTGGATAAGAATAATTAGCACCATGTAAAGCCGTTTAGTATCGAAAATTAGAAGAATCGAACGATAGCTGTTTTAGACCTTTATACATACTCCATAGTAGAATTTCATCCTCTTCAAAGCGATCGAATTAATACCCGTATTCCGTTTATTTCAGGCTTTAGGAATAGAATAATAATTAGAATAATAGCCAAATTCTAATAGCGAAGAAGGAAGTCAATAATTTATCGAGGTTGCTGCAAATTTTGTCAAGAAAGAAAAAAAAATTCGAAGTTCAACGAAAAGCAGGGAGATGATTTTCAGAACAATTAGATGAGTGATTTAATGACGAAATGAAGCGACGATTAAACAAACGAACAATTGAGTAGACATTAATTTTTATATCCTACATCCGAAGGGATATTAAAGGAATTGTGACAGATTAAAGGAATTATTAAAGTAATTATGATAGATATAGAGAGGTATATATATTTCCTTCTCAGATCAACTTCCTGAGTCGATTTATCCATGTCCATCCGTCTATGTGTCCGCCTGTCTCTCTGTGGAAATCACAATTTTAGTCAAACGGAGGGAGATGTCGACATTAAATTTGGCTGAAATTTTAAAGCCGAGATAATATCACTCAATAAAAATGGGTGGGTCACGCCCCTTTTATACTGTGTGGTCTCTTTTGACAATTGTTGTGTTGAATAACTTATCTTGTAGATTCAAATTAATTAAGAAAGGAGAAATGTAATATTAGGAGGGACATGCGGCGCTCAGTGATTATTGGGATCAAGTTTATAAAGGGTTTTTCAATAAGAGTGGTCGATTTTGACAGTCTGTAGTGGTCATGGTCTTTAACCGGCGTCTGGTAAGTTTAGTGTTTGTAGTTCAGTCAGTAATGCTAAATCACCATGGTAAGTTACACTGTTGAGCAGCACGTCCGAATGATAAAACTTTATTATCAAAGCTAGTGTCGGTTATTGCAAAGGTTACAAACGAAAATTAGTCTTTAATGACGAGGCGCATTTTTCGTGGCAATGCATGCACGAAAAGTTAGTGTTTGGGGCGGATTTTAGTCACCGGTCCGTACATTTTCCAAGCCGACGTTTGTGGGGCTATCACCGTCAACAGCAAACGCTATAGATCGATGCTAACCAATTTATTTTGGTCGGGACTGAGCGATATGGACGTACCCGACATGTGATTCCAGTAGGACCACGCTAAGACTCGCACAGCGAACGCCACTATGGACATTCTGCCTAAACTAATTGAGGGGATGGTTATCTCTCGCGGAGGCGACGTGAATTGGCCACCAGGATCGTGCGATTTGACCTCACTATAACTTTACTTGTGGGGTCGTCTGAAGTCTATGTGAATAAACCACAATCGGCAGATGCCCTCAAAGTCGACATAGCCCAGGCAATCGCTCAAATTCAGTCGGATCTATGTGGCAGAGTCTTTGAAAATTGGACCTCTCGGATCTGTCTCACGGTGTGAGGCCGCGGCAGGTAACAATGTCGCTAACGCCTCATACACATCTTGTTTTATTCCATTTCGACATCGGTCCGCTCTTATTGAAAAGCCCTTTACATTGTTAATAATAAGTAATTAATATTCACTTCTAAAGTGTGTTATTATTGATTTTGAAATACTATAAGAATATTAAAATAACAGGAAGAGGCTGATACCTTTATCAAAGGATGTTTGGTTGGTAGTCAATATATTCGAAAGGAATTTTTTTAAATAATTGAAAAAAGCGCTTATAAAAATTTAAGAGCAAATGAATGTCATACACCGTTATTTGGAAAGTAAGAGTAGAAAATTTATTTTTAAATGGAAAATTTAGACGAAGAAGGAAACGCAGAAAGAGACTAAAACTATGTAAATAAGATATCATCAATCATTAAACCTCTCAGGGAGCAACGTATGTAGATGTGAAGCTACAATAAAAGATACAAACGAACAGATTATGCATTTTAAAAGATTTCTAAAATTGGAATCACATTTTTTAACCCTAAGCGAGGCTTACTCTAAACTTTATAGTTTCACGTTTTTCTCTGCTTATTCTTCATTTCACCGCTTTTTGTCTCTGTGCAAAATTCTACTTTACCTATATTAAAGTAACATTTTAGGTCGAAGAAACTAAAAGCATTTTTTCTCGATTTTCGCTGTAAAAAATATGAATATTTTATACTACACTTTATCTAACTCCATCTCAGTCTCCGCCTGGATGTCGTTAGTGTCTTCAATGTAGCGTTCCAAAAGAAAAAACATTAAATGTCTTGGCAGGTTCGGTTTTTTGCGAATTTATCGGAAATTTGATGAAAATTAAACCAAGCTAAATCAAATTGTTGATTAGCGTGAACGTTGAATGTGCTGCAAAAACCTAATACTGCAGCCAGTAGATAAACCATAAATAACAGCACATTGTTTGGGGTTACCTTCACATAAAACCTTTCCAGTCCTCCTGCTATGAAAGGCGCAAACGAACGACCAAAGTATTTCCTATAAAACATACCGGGGCATAGGCGGGGTATCTTCGAGACATAATAATGCTTACAAATAATTTATAACCGTAGATTTATAATATAATTATATATATATATATATATATATATATATATATATATATATATATATATATATATATATATATATATATATATATATATATATATATATATATATATATATATATATATATATATATATATATATATATATATATATATATATATATATATATATATATATATATATATATATATATATATATATATATATATATATATATATATATATATATATATATATATATATATATATATATATATATATATATATATATATATATATATATATATATATATATATATATATATATATATATATATATATATATATATATATATATATATATATATATATATATATATATATATATATATATATATATATATATATATATATATATATATATATATATATATATATATATATATATATATATATATATATATATATATATATATATATATATATATATATATATATATATATATATATATATATATATATATATATATATATATATATATATATATATATATATATATATATATATATATATATATATATATATATATATATATATATATATATATATATATATATATATATATATATATATATATATATATATATATATATATATATATATATATATATATATATATATATATATATATATATATATATATATATATATATATATATATATATATATATATATATATATATATATATATATATATATATATATATATATATATATATATATATATATATATATATATATATATATATATATATATATATATATATATATATATATATATATATATATATATATATATATATATATATATATATATATATATATATATATATATATATATATATATATATATATATATATATATATATATATATATATATATATATATATATATATATATATATATATATATATATATATATATATATATATATATATATATATATATATATATATATATATATGGGATATAATTTTGACTTTGATACTTTAATAATCTGACTTTGATAAGAAATCAAGGATTAAGTGGAAGGTGTTTGAAACTGGATTATTAGTAATCAAACGGACATTTAGTAGTTAGGTATTTAAAGCATATATATAATAAAATAATCATAATGGAATAAATGAAGCTAGTGAGTGAATGGTCTTTCAGTGATCTTTGGTTTCCAGCTTTCTGCATCCTGGCTTTAAATCCCTGATCGAAGCCGTTGTCCATTTAATCGAAAAGTAATTACAACGTGATGATTGTTCAGTTATATAAACTAACGAATTACTCACCGAGAAATATATTATGATTAATAGACTTTTTGCCTGAGAGCAAGAAGGTAAATATAAGTCTAGCGTGTCCACCTACAGCAATATATATACTTCTACGAATTATGTACTTTGTATCGTGTGTCCAACGCTTTTGTCCCCTCTTCCAAGTATTTATTTCTGCTCTCACTCTCCTTCTCTTTCTGTTCATCTACTCTTCCTGGCTCTCTGCTTTGACCTTCTTCAGTGACCTAATTTTATGAAGAAAAGATTGCTTATCAATAACTCTGCAGCGATTATTGCAGCAGTTTCGTGATCATAATTAAGCTGTGATTGCGGTCACGGCGATAATGATGCCGGAGATAATCGGTGATTTTGGGAGTCTTGGAAGGGGAATGTAAAGAAGCTGAGAATATTCTCTTTTTAGTGTGTCCGTCAATCAGAATATATGAATTAATTATGTGCTACTTCTTTTTGTACTGGGTCCACCTACTCCTTTCCTCTTTTTTACGCGTAGAGCTGAATACATTACCATGAGACCGACAGATCGACGGGTAAGCAGACGGACAGATTGAATTGCTTTCTCCTGAATGTAACTTTCATCTCTTTTCTCTATTTGTCACCTCCCTATTCTTAAATCTAATTTCTTTCTCTTCATATCAGCTTTCTTTCCTGTGCTACGGAAGAGGGTATAATAAAACTAGTTGTTAGTTTTAGCATTTGATATGCTTTTTGTATGCTGAATGCTTTACATAATATATGAAAAATGCTAAGTATTTGCGCATAGGCCGAGATAAGGAATTATTGTATGGGATCAGGTGACCCATTTCCACACTTAAGAGTGAGATGCGATCTTCAGGGAATTCCAGTAGAGTGTAGGGTTTATGGAAGTCTGTAGGAAGCGTTGAAATGTTCGAGTGCCAGTGATTCTGAATCTTTTTAATAAAATTCTTGTGTCTATTAGTTATCAAGAGAATTAATGCCAAACTCAAAATTTCGAAAAATAAATTGTTAAAGTTTTATAGAATTCTTCTCAAAAATGAAATTAATAAATAAAGCCCTCCGTAGAGACGACTACTTAATTGCAAGAAGTAGGCCAACTCGATTAATCGCATACCATTTGTCGATTAATCGCATACCAAAAATGCATGAAATTTTTGGTATAAAAATTAAAGTTGTGATCCTTACGTGAATGAATGCGAAACAATTTGTGTTGCCGTATGTCATATAATTTTCAACAGTCGGATCTAATGTCATGGTCTCTTGGTATTATCTCACGTTATGGCAAACACCCTGTATAATTGGACAATAACTTAAAATTTTGCTATTGATACTGTCACCGATTCCGTTATTATAGTGATGGCATATTTGCATTGCTCACATTTTTTTCGAAAAGTTGCTGTTTATTTAACTCTGGGTGATATACAATGAATTTCTTTATATTTTTATTTGCATAGAACAAAACGAGAATTACAATATGTACTAGGAATTTGTTTCGAGAACATCTTTTGCGGTTGAGTTCTAACTGAGAAATTGCACAGATTTTGTATGTTACCGTTAATATTCTCCATTGTACGTTCTGTTCGCTATTGCGTAAAGTATAGAGCATGGCGTAGGAATCAAGTCTACGTCTTCCCCAAGGACCCCGCAAACAAATATTAGTGACACTCTTCCTCTCTTCTCACGCTCTTCTTAATATGATTTTAATTTAGGGTTTAGTAGATGTTTAAGGGAATAAGAGCTGGAATACATATAAATATAGGCACTTGCTGCTATATGTTGTCTGATTACGATATATCATCGCATGGTGAAAAGTTTTTTGGTAATTTTCTGTCAATAGGCTTAGGAGATGCGAAACCCTTTCAAGTTCTCATTTGCGAATTGTGTTCTTGGTAACAGTAATTTGAAACGATTCGATTCGAATTTTGTATATAGGGTTCATTGAACTTAACATCCAACGAGCTGTATCTGTACTAGGCCCATCCAATTCATCACTCCTATGTATGTTGCGTTTTCTGCAGAAGTGGTTTGTTTCCACTTGTTCAGTCGAGCATGAGCAGGAATTTTATTAATGCAGCTCGTGCATATTTACTGTTGTTTATGGCTGATATGGTAATAACTTATTCATATAAAAAGAGTAAAAACATTTAATTTGCGGTAATATAAGTTGGCAAATTCCTTCCAGCGGATGATATCGAATGAATCATCAGCAGAGTTCAACCGCCCCTGTGCAGAAAGACAGAGGGGGCTGTCTTCGCCGTTTATTGCAAGCTCTACTAACACATGGTGAATGTTTTCATTAGTATATAATTCTCTTAAAAGAACTCTTAAAAGGAACCATAGTTTTTTGGTATTTAAAGCCACAATTACACATATTGCCACATAAGCCACACATATATATTTTTCTTGCGAAGTCAAAATGATCAGATGAAGAGTGCCTTCGTCGAAGGATGGCGACTAAAGTAATTAGAAATTTTTATTAAGTGGAGATAAAATAAATTGTCCCAACTAATTTCAAGAGGAAATAAACGACATATTGAAGGCTTTGTTACCAAGTAACGGTACAGTCATTGCTAACGGCTGTTACCAACTGTCATTTGATTTACAGGTTGGATTGTAGGCAGCCCCAAATTTTGGTTAATTTTTTCCATTCGGTCCTTTGTATGGCTTTAAATTTGTATGGCCAGCGTACAAAAAGTTGCAATATAGTGCATTTCTTGCTTTAGGGAGGTGATTCCGATCTATAAATTCCTTTTCTCTTTCTTGAAATAGAATATATAAGAACAACAACAATAACAACAACAATAACAATACTTATTGAGCCGTATGCAGTATGCTGGCAAATTTGGCAGCCGTCAGCAACTAAACTAAGAGCTAAGCTTAAGCGCTCTTTTTCATTTGAAACCAACAAATTTTTGTTTATCGATTACGAATATATAAAGAGTTGAAGAGAATGAAAACATGTTGAAATTATTCGCTTTGTATTAATGGACTAAGGAAACAACCATATCTTTAGTAACTGGTACAACGAATGAACGACCGGGGAATTATCACAAGGACAATAATAACGTGAGTATATGAACTACCAGAACAAAACTTCTATTTACTTTTCCTAAAAAATAATTGATCTAAACAGTGGAGATTGTATTTTCTTAATTTTTTTATTAATAAGAAATTTCAGTCATAGCTTTTACAATTGCTTCGTCATATATCCTGTCATATATGATTATCATAATTTCGATTAGAAATTTGACAATATTTGATTAAGACGTTCATACGTGGCCGCATAAATCTGATGCTAAATAATATGAGAGAAACAATATGAGAGAAATATATCAAAAGAATTCAAAATTAATTTAATTCTAAAACAATTGCGACAAAGGAATATATATAAATTGAAAACTGATATGAATCTGGGACCATTTCCAAAATATTTGTGGCGGTGTATTTTTGGATATGTAATCTGTAGTGAATGACCTTAAAAATTTTAAGAGAATACTTCTTCACTGCGAAATATTTTTCAGAACCTTTAGTTATTCTATAAAGCCTTCAAAATTTAGCCTTCGCGATGACTGATGATTAGTACTTCTTATCTCATTATTTTTAATTTTCAGATTTGAGAAAATTAAGGTTTTTTTTGCAAAATGGTGATTAAAAGATATAAAATGAAAATGGTTAGATTTTAGTGAATATATTTCTCCTTAATATTCACAACAAATGGACTTTAATACATCATGTACTTAATAATTATAAAATATATTCCAAGTATGCGCAATTTCTGAGTATTGCTGCATAGATATGGGAATATTTTGATCTTAAAGGCATTTGTCGATTGCGGTTAATTAATATGGACCTGCGGCCTTAGGAAACTTTAGAAGAGGTGGTTCATGTCACCTCTGCGAGAGGTGACTACACGATTAAATTGTACACGCAGAATCGTGGCGAAAATGGCGTCCGTTGTGTGGCGCGCAACGCCGTCCTACTGGAACTGCATGTCATCTGCGTATCGTTCAGTGTATGTACAAAATAAGTCTGCTATCGTCGTTCTGTAGCGCATGGCCTTGACGATGATGGTCTCACAAACATTGTTTTCAAAAAAGTACGGGCCAATGTGGTTCCCGGCCGTTCCGTACAGTAACATTTTGTGGATACATTGCCACTTCGTAAACCTCATATAGGTTGGCAATTGTGCTTGTTCACGTATCACGTATCACGTATATACGGCAATTATGCTTGTCCACGTATCCATTCATCCACATGTTCCCAAAAATGTCCCTAAAGGTATTCATCCATCTGTGCTCTTAGAATAAGTTTACACCGAAGAACATTCATATCTACAATGTCCCCACATGATAGTTTAATGCAATATAGACATTATTCCTTAAGAAATCGTTTACCTCGGTTTTAGAATGTTTTTAGTCTCCAGTCATACAGCGTGTTTGTTTCCACAGAACGTTGTCGTTGTTCTTTGCTCACTCGTGATATCGGTTACGCTCCTAAATTCATTCTTAGACGAGATGGCAAAGGGTATACTAGTTAATGCAGACCGTGACCAATGTACTTGAGGTGAGAGCGTTTTATAATCTGACGTTCAGGTAGGCAGCGCATTGCTACCTACAGTGTAATGAACAAATAATTAAGAGCGCCTCAGGCTGTGTGACGTATTGAATATGTCGTAATACGTGCTACAGTTTGTACAAAATCTGTTATATACAAGTTATACTCTACGTAGGTTTATCGTGCGATCGAAGAAGTATTTGTGGCGAGATCGATTGTTGATCTGATATTCGGGTATACTACCAAATTTGTATATGACGTAATGAACTGATCGGCATTTTCAAGGCACACTATAACTCTGTTATCTTGACCTCGAATCACCCGTTAGGCTCATACCTTCCTCCTGGATTCATGCGAGGCGTGATAAATGGTGTTTGTGAGGAGATGCTTCTGCCGTGTTGACATAGTGTTGTGGGTTTCGAAAGCCCAATGGACTTCAAAAGTAGTGAGAGTAGTGAGATAAAACAGATGCTGAAGAAATATCACTGAACTAAACTCATATCATTGGGCATCTAATGTAGAAAATCTATGATTTCCTTGCACTGTCGCTCTATTCGAAGAAAAGAGAGAGATTTTAATTTGTGACTTACAGAAAAACAGATCATGCATGTCCAAGCCTTAAATAAAATTGCATGCGATGCCTGAGCACCCATTTGTGGGTAACTTCTGTAAAAACTGTTCGAAGCCACAGTTCAAAACCGCACAATCTGTATTACCCTATACCATACTCTAGTTCACTTGTACCTTATCTCTACTTTATGAGGTTTTCGCATTCACAAGATATTATTAATAAGGTATTAGCTTAAAATGCAAATTTCAATATAAATAAATCCCAAATAACATGGAAGAGCGATTTATTGTTTGTTAGCAAAAGCGTTCGAATTACTTTGGGTTTAGAAAATTGGAAGAAACCAACTTCAATATTTTCAATTTTGTAATTTTTCCAAATTTTTCATATTCATAAACAAATTTCAACAAATGCTCAAATCTCTCTGGCTGATCTTTTCAATTATTGTTATTTTTGTAGATTATTATTACCTCAATTGGTAAGAATATATTTTGCACACAAATCATTAATTTCCCTTTTTATAACTTTGTGTTGGTGCGAAGTCTTCGGTATGGGAATAAATGGAAACCATCACTTTACAAATATTTTGAAATTTTTTATGTTTTAATATGGTTTATTGTCTGGCGAAAAAGTTAATCACTAGTGAATTTCCATCCTTTTTCAAATTATTTTCTCTCGCTAAAAAGCAGTTTTCGCTACTAAAAATTTTAAAAAACATAAAAAATATTATATTTGAAAGGAAAATTTATTCGCCCAAGTTAAACAAATAAAACACTATGGGATTTGCGGTCTGCCGACATTGAATTTAATTTGTGTGCTGTCTACATTAGGATCAATGAATATTATCGGTTTCCAATCCAACCTTTAATATATACGAAAAATACGTGATGCGCATGTTGTTCTAAATTTCGTATACATGTTAAAGTTTTCCGTATTCTCTTCTATATACACATCTCTGCTGATGGAATTAATATCCATAAATGTTTTCATTTACAAATAGTATATTTTAATCAAAAGATTCTGATTAAAATACATTTTAATCAAAATCCTCTTGCGTCTTTACGGGATGTCGGTGGACTGCAGGTTACTCACAATAAATTCATTATTACTAAATAAAATTAATATTTTCGCAAACAGTATAATCAATCCTGTTGTTAATCATAATCGCCGCTTCATTGAAGAAATAATTCAATAAAATAGATCTTTGGATAAGGTTAAGCTTAAGGAAGTTACAAAGCAATGCTTTATTTTTCTAACTTTGATTATCACCATCGAAACAGATTTTCATAGAAACTTCACTTATTGATTTATGAAAACAGAAAAACTTTTAAATGATGAAGCTTAAAAATGTGAAAAATTTGATTTCAGTATTTTTGCTTTCCTTTATTATTAACTTACTCATTTTTCTTTAGTTTATATAATTTGCCCTGAATGCATAATTTTTTTAAGATTATCATATTCATCAATTTAAGGGAGACTTTAATTCGGCTTTTGTAATTTATAAATAAATGGAATCATCTGAGGTCAAACCCATTTCTTTATCACCACAAAGCAATCAATTATTCAAAAAAATTTTAGTCGAGATATTAGTTAAGTTTCACAAAAAATAAAGCGCATAAACTAGCGTTTTTGCACTATTTAGTTTGAGTTTTAGACTTTTACTAGATTCATTCTACATTTTTTTATTTGGCAGAATAGAAGAATTCCACGTAGAATAGGAGTATATGGACAAAGAAGACTATTCAATCCAGAAATTGTTGACTGAAATGTTGCTTAACTTCAGAAAACCTACTGCACAACTTTTCACTTTGAATCTACGGTAAGTTGTCGGTCGTCAATCACTGGCTGGTAAATAACCTGGTAAATGATTATGATTGATTAGTTTACCGCATGCGGCTGTAGTCACTGCAATGGTCATAAACTCAATTCATTAGTCTAAGTGCTTTTTAAATTTGTAGCCATACCGATTGTAATTAACCCATAAGATGCCCGGGTAGGTACGGTAGACAGTGTCCCCACCAATTCTGTGTAAATCCAGATCCAGTTGACAGATTACTGCCAACACACATAGCTTCCAGTGCATTTCGTTCTCCACGAATACTATTTATGATTGTGAATGTATGATTTACTTTTTTATAGGCATTACAACCTATAGTATTAGACGATTCTGGGATTACATTATACACATTATGTACAAGTAGACAACTAATACCTCTCATCTTCTGGGGTTCCTGTTTTCTTCTTTCTAGGCTATTTTTAACTTTATTTCGTGTTTCTTTGTTTTGAAGAGCAATTTTTTATAAAACATTTTCGAATTGAATTCTTATATCCCAACCATATTTCAAATTACTTCCTCCCTAGTAGGATTAAAATTATCTTTTCGCTAGTTTGTTTTAAGTGTTGACGCTCTTATTAAGGAAATTAGTTTTAAACTAACAAAAATGGTCGAAACATTTAAATTCTACGAATTAGAGAGACTAACGTGTTATTGTTAAACTTTCAAGATTTTTAAAGATTGATCGTTTTTTCTTTCTTAATCAGAAACTTTCGAAACAATTTGTAGCTGCTGTACTACCAGTTTATTAACCACTTTAGCTTAAAACGAATTTATAAAATTGAAATTAAGGTCAAAAGAATAAGGCAGAAATAACACGAGAAGTGCAGTTCATTGTACAGCCCACTTAAGCGAGTCTTGATGAGAAAATTGGTTATTTTTTATTAGTCAGTTAAGAAAAAGAGTGAATTAATTAAAGGATTTCTCTTTACGATCTAAAATGTAAGGTTTAAAGTACAATTTCGTATTGGGTTTGCTGCGTTTCTATTAAATTGATTCTTCTTAAGAATGACGAATAAGAGGCCAGGTTTTTCTTTGATTTCTTAGATGTTTTAAGTAAACGGCTTTCCAATAAGAGCGGGTCAATGTCGGCAGTCTGTGGTGGTAATTTTGTTTATCCGGCGTCTGGTAGGTCTTATGATTGTAATTCAGTTAGTAATGTCGAATAACCGCTGCTAGTTACACTATTAAGCAGCACGTCCAAATGATATAACTCTCGCTTCGGCCCAATTATGGCCGAAAAACCATCTTCAGCGACGAGGCGGATTTCCAGATGAGTGGCTATGCGAACAAGCAAAATTGATATAGATCGATGATAACCAATTTATTTTGGTCGGGACTGAGCGATATGGACGTACCCGACATGTGATTCCAGTAGGACCACACTAAGACTCGCACAGCGAACGCCACTATGGACATTCTGCCTGAACTAATTGAGGGTATGGTTATCTCTCGCGGAGGCGACGTGAATTGGCCACCAGGATCGTGCGATTTGACCTCACTATAACTTTACTTGTGGGGTCGTCTGAAGTCTATGTGAATAAACCACAATCGGCAGATGCCCTCAAAGTCGACATAGCCCAGGCAATCGCTCAAATTCAGTCGGATCTATGTGGCAGAGTCTTTGAAAATTGGACCTCTCGGATCTGTCTCACGGTGTGAGGCCGCGGCAGGTAACAATGTCGCTAACGCCTCATACACATCTTGTTTTATTCCATTTCGACATCGGTCCGCTCTTATTGAAAAGCCCTTTACATTGTTAATAATAAGTAATTAATATTCACTTCTAAAGTGTGTTATTATTGATTTTGAAATACTATAAGAATACTAAAATAACAGGAAGAGGCTGATACCTTTATCAAAGGATGTTTGGTTGGTAGTCAATATATTCGAAACGAATTTTGTTAAATAATTGAAAAAAGCGCTTATAAAAATTTAAGAGCAAATGAATGTCATACACCGTTATTTGGAAAGTAAGAGTAGAAAATTTATTTTTAAATGGAAAATTTAGACGAAGAAGGAAACGCAGAAAGA
>CAWZZZ010000001.1:31372-51477 GCA_963966595.1 Physocephala rufipes
ATATATATATATATATATATATATATATATATATATATATATATATATATATATATATATATATATATATATATATATATATATATATATATATATATATATATATATATATATATATATATATATATATATATATATATATATATATATATATATATATATATATATATATATATATATATATATATATATATATATATATATATATATATATATAATATATATATATATATATATATATATATATATATATATATAATATATATATATATATATATATATATATATATATATATATATATATATATATATATATATATATATATATATATATATATATATATATATATATATATATATATATATATATATATATATATATATATATATATATATATATATATATATATATATATATATATATATATATATATATATATATATATATATATATATATATATATATATATATATATATATATATATATATATATATATATATATATATATATATATATATATATATATATATATATATATATATATATATATATATATATATATATATATATATATATATATATATATATATATATATATATATATATATATATATATATATATATATATATATATATATATATATATATATATATATATATATATATATATATATATATATATACTATATATATATATATATATATATATATATATATATATATATATATATATATATATATATATATATATATATATATATATATATATATATATATATATATATATATATATATATATATATATATATATATATATATATATATATATATATATATATATATATATATATATATATATATATATATATATATATATATATATATATATATATATATATATATATATATATATATATATATATATATATATATATATATATATATATATATATATATATATATATATATATATATTTCGTGATTTCACCAGGCAAACAGACAGTCAGACGGACGACGGAGCTAAATCGGCTCAGGAGATTGTTCTGAGCCAGAATATATATACTTTCCCATGCCTGCCACACTTCATTTAATGCGTTACAGACGGAGCAATAAACTTAATATATCCTATATTCTTCGGGTGTGGGGTATACAAATTTGAGTTAAAGTTAAATTCCTTACTTCTGGGTTAACTGTAAGGAATTATCGACCCTTAACCAAAAAAATGAACTGCTTTATCATTCACTTGTGGATTTTCCAACTTTGTCCACATTGGTTGAAGTCCTCTGTTATTTGATCCCAGGTTTCATTTTTTTCCCAAAACGTAACTTAATAGAATGTCCTCTTCCCCGTTACTAAAATTTGTAGGGCCGTTTTCGTTTTTAAACGCTATCAGTTTTTTTAATAAATTTTTATGTTTTCTTAACTCAGAAATAAGGAATTTAATTGAGAGTGAAGAAAATGGGCCTAAATCTCATTCGGACATCATGTAGTTAGATTCAATTAAACGCTTAACGTTTATTTAACTCGCGTTACTTAACACGATTTCGAGTGGTAATTTTATTAAGAATTAGCGAATGATGGTGTAGTGTATAATATATATTATGGAATGTATAAAATAAAAATTGGAACTTGGTTGAGTTACACAGGATGGTTGATTTTCTTCATTTATAATACCTGCAACTATAGGAGTGTTAATGCTAACTGACTTAGCTGTGGAATATGAGCTGTATATACACCCAGTAGATGTGAGGGCTGGGCGAAGGTTCCACGATAGGGTACATATATATGAAAAGTTCGGTGTATCTTGTTCCCAGGTATATTGACCTCGTCGAGAGTCATTTGCCAATAATGAGGGAAATTTCACTGTAGGTATAAAATTAGGTATAGTTATAAAAATTCATGTAATTTTGATCACTCGTTTGCAATATTACAACGGCTAGAATATCTGACCCTGAATACTGAAGAAGCATACTGAAGAAAAGTCGAGTGTTTAAAATCAATTTTAGAGTTCCGTATTGGAGATTCAACTGATTTATTACTGAATATAAGATGTAGGTCTAGCCCACTCCTTTGATCATGGGCACAGTATTTTTCGATTCAAATTAAATTTTAGTGACAGAGTGTGCAAAAAGACAGAAATCTTTAAAGAAAAAGATAAAGTATTTTACGCCGTGTTATATCATTATTATTCAAGACTTCAACAAAAGCCTTTGTGAGGAAACGATTTTCCAAAAACGATAAATAATATTAATTACATAATGATTTTTCTTCATACCGCTGGCCATCGGAAAACAGCTAGAACATTGCTCTGGCAATACATAAATGCCCTGATAGAGCCTTAACTTTACATGTTTTACAAATTATCGGAATTAGAATAAAATATAAGGCGTAAACCAGTAAGGCGTTCAAACCAGTGAATCGAAGGTTTTCCATTATGACAACAGAATTATTTGGATTTCCCGAATCTATTTTATGCAGATTCCGACGAGCGGTGGTACTCAATTAGTTATTACTGCAAGGTATGTAATGCGTTATTATCTTACTTAAATTTAAATTATTTTATCGAACGTTTCAACACGAATTGCATGGTCGTTCGTCAAAAGCGTTAAAAAACTTTAATTCTCTGAGGCTTTGATCCTTTATTCTATAATTCTGGTATTAGCCATAATAATTTGAATGTAGTTGAGACTATTATTCATCTGAATGATTTTTAATGGTTTATATGAGAAACGGCATTTTTATAGAAATTTAGAAAAAAATTGTGCTTTATGAGGGAAAAATTTGATGACTTATACTACGCAAATAGAACTGCGACAAAGCCTAGAACATTGGATTGGCTCAAAATAATTTTATTTTATTTGACTTTTACTTTGTAGTATCCACTGAAGCGAAACCGTGAGCTTATAGTTTTCGATAACTGGTAGTTATCCTGGTACTCCCAGAACTGACCAAAGCCACCGCAGCTCGAACCGAATATGATAAGAAATTTTAAATCATGTACATTACTCTTTTTTTAATAACATGTTTTCGTTGCCGGTTTTTGTTATTGTCTGTCATCATTACATGGTCCATATATATTTTTTTTTTGTTCTTCTATTCTTACTTGCTAGCTATTCCAATTTAGCAAGGTATGATTTCGTTATTTCATTTTTCTCATATTTGTGCAAAATTAAGTGAGCCATTACTTCACTATCTGCGCTAAATTGCTATCTAGAGCCTTTGATGGCTTACGTCAGAGAAGGAGATAGATCTCTTTCTCAAGAAAGGAAAATATTCGTGCCAAAAATACAAAAGAAAAATAACAAAACAATAATTCTGGTCTTGGTATTTTTTATTAACTTTTCTACATTTTAAAACGTACTTCGAAAATGTAATCTATGTATTGTAATCTCTCCGATTTCGGAATTTTTTTAGATGCGGTGAAAACATTTCAAGTTTCTCTTCTTACCGATTTACGTTTCTCAGCTTGTGGAACGGGTCCCAAAATATAATGTAGCACAAGGTGGCACGATACATCTTCGGAAGTTCAATTTGTGGTTCCTGGGATTTGAACTTAATCGGCAATTCATAAATTAAATTTTAATAATGACAAAAAATTACTAGGAAATTGTGATAATTTTTTTGTAAAATTTATAAAAGGTTATGTAAGATCGAGCTACAATATACACAACATCATCGCACTAAGCCTTAATCAGAGAGATCTCAGAATAACCTTGATCTTGCAAGTGTTGGCCGACTAACTAATCGGCCAGTTGACAGAAACCAAGATGAAGTCAAGTTCAAGGCGTTAAGAGTTAAATAAGATGAGAGAAATAGAGCAAGAGAGAGAGCGGGAGAATAACTATTTGCTAAGAGTGTATAAAAGAGAAAGATCGTAAACAAGCGAGCAAACGTTTTCTGTTTGTATATGAGTATCAAAAGGTCACTACTCTTCTTTCTATCGACCCGTTCTTTTTACCTTTCCTTTGATTTGGCCATTAATCTCCACTCAAATCTAAAAATTAATAGGACATAAAAAATGTTCGTTTCAGTTGCCTTTTTCTTGGTACGAATGAAATATTTTAACTTAGGAAAATAGTCTCAGAGGAAAGACGCAGGGAATTGAATAGGTTTATATAAATCTAAAGAAGTTTCCATCCATTGCCTTCTAGAAAACGTAGAAAATTCTACGTTGCGTTCTGTATATTGTACATGTATGAGATATGTCTATTAAGTAATTTCGCAAACAAGAAACTTTTGGTAATTTCTAGTTATATGAGATCTAGAATTTGGGATATCCAAAGAACTGAAAAAGAATTACTTGAATGGGTAGAATTAATTGAACATTTGTAGTTTTTGTAAAGAGGTAAGAGCCTCATTTTGACACTTCATGTTCTAACGTAAAATAACATTGCTCCCGATTGCAAGAATGTCTGCTGAATAGCTCTTTCTTTTTTTTCTTCTTTCTTTTCATATCATTTTTCGTACTTTTTTATTTGTTCATAAACACATAAATGAAGAGATTGGTAAATTATGGATAGTCAAATTGGAGAGAGGGAGCCAAAACAAAGAGTCATGCATATAAAAAGGTTAATAATGTTTCAAGAAAATCGGGCTCTTGAAGGCCCATTGATTATATTCTCAATTCTCACATTTCCTCTTTTCTCTTTCAGTTTCCACATCTCGCCATCGTATTTAGAGCTAAAATGCATATGTATAGTCACCAATACAATTTCTTTAGTCTGCTTGACGGCTTTCTCTTTGTAGAATCTTCCTTGGTATCTAGTAATAAGTTTATTAGATAAAACTTTCATACTTTGGTACCCATTAGGCTCTAACCGTGAGGACCGTGAACGAAAGCATAAAAGAGCCGCATTTATAAGTTAAGAATCATTGTCCGTGATGCATTTGATGTGGTAACAACAACTCCTGCTTCCTCATCGTCGTTAGCCACAAGAACTGCAGCTACTGGGCCACTGAACTGCTGATAGTTTGTCTTCTGAGAAATTTTCGAGACAAAAGTTAAAAGAAGGAACTTAATTTTGAGCACTTAATTTTGAAGTATTTTAATTTCTTTTTGTTTTTGTGAATCGTGTTGAATTCTGCGAGGCGCGAAGAAATTCTCATCATTCCCTATCAGAGAAAAAGTTTTATGCTAAAAGTTGTTCAATTGCACTCCACTCCATTGAATGTAGTGAATAGGCCGGTGTTGAAATAAAAATAAAATTTATTTAAAATATTACCGTAAAAAAGTGCCTTCTCTAGTTAAAAATATTTCGAAGAGATTAAAACCAAAGTGGCCTGTAGTGATAAAATTAAATAATAAAATCGCCCAAACTAACAGTGGATATACTAGCAACGCATTCGAGAAATTAATAGCACTGAAGTAATTCATTGGAGGTAAATGATTAATGAATTTCATTTAAAAATTAGTTCGTTTAAGAAGAAATTCCTCTAAATAAAAACTAATTTTCGTTTAGTGGATTACTTATAATTTACGATCTTGTTAATAAAATAGGCTTCATATCCGAGTCTAATTCAAAAGCAAAAATTAAGCAAAAAAAAAATGTCTTTAAATAGGTAAATTGTGTAACATTGTAATTTTTTAATTCTTAGTACTAACAAAATTTTACCTGAAATTAGAAATGAAAATTTATATATATAAAAGTAGCTAGTAACAGTAAAACAAAGAAAATTTCGATGTGGAAAATAAAAAAGAACATTATACAAATAAATGAGAAATGGGAGATATTAAATTAAGTGCAAGGGGAAAAGGTAAAATTTTGATAAAATTAAATAAGATATTGCCTGGCATTCTGTAGTAAAAAATAGCGACTAACAACTAAAAAAACAATTCTTAAAAAATAAAATGAATTAAATGATAATTGAAATTAAGTAAAAATATTTTTCAATTTACGAAATAAGCGATTCAAGCAAAATAAATATATTATACATATAGCAAATTACGCAGGAATTATATAAAATTAAATCTATTAATTTATATAAATTTTTATGAATTGATATATAATATTTCATAAATTAAGAGTATATAAAATAACTTGCATTAAAAAATGGTAAAAAACCATTTTTACATATAATAATGAAATATATTTGAATGTATCTACTAATTATTCTTTTTAATATGGAACAAACTCATCAATTTCTCATGAACCTGCTTTTTTGTGAAATGCTTAAATAGCTATTTTTGCAGGATACAGTTTTCAGTTTTAGCGGGGTAATTAAAAGAGTTTTAGGATCGTAATAATTCTATGATATCTTCACAATTTTATAAAGTAAATAAATTAAAATTACTCTTTCCCTTAGCAGTTGAGGTTATGATAACTGAGTCTTTTTTGACTATTTTCACAGCATTTTAATGCCACTGTAAACAATTCCTCACAAAATTAAAACATTTCAGCCGTTTTTAATTCCTTATAGGTATTAAACTGAATTCAGATTCATATTTTAACTGAAATATACATTTTCGACACCCCTAAATCTATTTTAACTAGTTTCGTACTAATGTGTGTATGTATATATGCTCCCATGCATCTCCGATAAATGAAATTTTGTATTTGGGATTGTTTCAGCATCTGGTTGTGCAGCTGTATATGATCTGGTATTCTGGTATGAAATTCTTCTTTTAGATTTATGTAGAACCTTTTTTTTGCATAGTACCAAGCCTAGATATAGGAAATTAATATTCTTTATTTCGGATTCACGTTTATACTTACAATTGAATCGTAGAAATCGTTAGAATCGTAATCAAAGAATGGCCAAATTTGTGCCGAGGAAGGTACCTATCTTATTTGTTTTTGAAGATTTTTACCATTACGCAAAAACCGGCTAGCCGTATCCTACCATTAACCACATGACCACCCGTACTAAGGTTAGCAATTAGTAATTTGTATATATTTTTTTGGAAATATGCAGATATATTTATCTTCCATTAATCTTTTCCAAGTTTGTCTAATGGTGTTGAGTAAGAGTATTACACGAATTGTATTAATTAATTTATGAAATATTTCGTTACTAAATTTATGTTACCGAGATCCAAAAATTTATTTCTTGAAGAACAAAAGAGGTCAGCTGCAATGCAATCTGCAGTGCAAATTCCTTTTCAAAAGTAGTTAATATTAGCTTATGTTACCGCATAAGATCGTATGATTATTATTAAATAATACATAATTACCACACAAGAAATAATAGAGCAAGAAAAAAGAAAACAACCTTTCCATACAACTTATATCACTTTGTTATCGCTTATCTTTCTAATATAAATCTATATATGAAGGAACGTTGCGAAAAGAGCATTGAAATATGGTTTGATAAGGAGTTTATCAAAACAATCGCCCTGAAGATATATTTGATTGTATTATTCCTGATAAAACTGCTTTCGAAACTTCCTCCAGTTTTCGGGAAGAGGTACATATTGAAAGCGTTACATCACTTGACCTGGTCTATCGAATTAATAAAGACTTACCAATTCCAAAAAAACGAATTTCAAAAATCCTAACTTACAAAAGTCGAAAACTTTCCAATTAAGTCCGTAATGTATGTAAAATATGGGAGCACATGACATAAAACCAACAGAAAACAACTGAAAATTGTAAACTAGAACACTTTCACAACCGTTAAACAGCCAAATAAATTTGAAACAACTTTCATTGAAGACGTTGAATATAAAAATAAATTCAAAGTGATCAAACAAAGAACCATTTAAATATACAAAACAAAATAAAAGCAAAGCGAAAGAAAGGTAACTAACTGTAAAGAAGAGAAAGCGAAATGAAAATGTGTAATAAAAAAACAAAAACGAAAGAGTAATCAAAAACAGAATAAATTATTATCGAGTTAAATAAATTTAGAGCAATAACAAAACTACGCAATAACATTGATACAAAATAAATTATTAAAGCAATAGCTCGGGAAGTCGAGAGTGACGCAACGGGGCAAGAAAGAGAGTAAGAGAGAGACTAAAAATAGAGTGAGATGCCAAAATTCAAAAGTAATATTTGTATGTTTTAAAAGTTATCTGCAACAATGTCAATTATTTTGACAAACAAGCCTTAATTTCGGCGTTTTTTTCTTTTTTGACCATGGGGATAATTTATTCACCTTTTTTATTATCACGTGAGTAACCAAATTCTTCTTGCTTGAGCTGCATTGTTCTACAGCGGATGTACGGTCAGTAGTGCTTTAATTTGTTCAGTAAAAAGTTACGAAATTGACGATTTTTTAAGGAAACCGAGGTTTTTTTAAATTTTTTTAGGAGTCCGAATTTTATTATATCCATTGTGAAACCTAAACTCATGCAGGCCATACGATATCTTTCGCTTTCACAAATAACTTGGAGTAACAAATTCGCAAATACGCGCCGAATTAAGAGCCATAGTAGTTATTGCGTTAGATAATTGACAGAAACGGAAACAGAAAATTAAGACTAATTATGTCGAGCATTTCATTGCTTAGGAGATTATGGGATAGACTACGCCAAAGGAATAATTTTATATTAAAATTAGTAGTGGTAAAGAAGAATTTGTAATATTTTCAATAATAAGCTGTACTATACCCTCTTGTGCTAAAGTATTTTTTCGTGAAAGTGTTAATGATTTTTTCGTTGTCTGCAATCTATGTGATTGTTCCCTAATTATTACGAAAAAACATTTGCATATCGATTTCACACCTACCTTTAATTAAATGATTATTTGATATTATTCCAGTTTAGTTGCCTTCAAAGTTCTATTGGTTTTTCGGGTTTGTTTCTTAAGTCTTTCGTGTTTCTACATTCCACTTCGTTTCCATTGACAACACTTTATAATTTATTTCAGTATTTTTCTTTAAATTATTTAGTAATAAAATTCAATAATCAGAAGGAGATAAAGGTGCAATTTGAAGTATTCGATGAAATACTGGTAAGATATTAAATAAGAAGTAACCAATAACAAACAAAACAAAGCAAAATACGCAAAAATTGTAAAATAAAATATTCATCGCACACAATTTCTCAGACACCAATAAAAGTTTAATTCATCAAAATGGAAGGGCCAGTATGACATAGTTATAGATAGTTATGGAAGGGCCATAGCGGTCATAGTTGTTGTAAACGTTCGACATAAATTATTTTTATTTGTTTTTTTTAATATTTGAGGGCGTAAAAGATTATTCCTTTATATGCACCATAGTTCAAAATGAGAACTAAAATACATATAATATTAACAATAATAATGATGAGAATAATAATGATAATTGGGGACAATTAACAGAATAGCTTCAATTAAATTACGAATTCGAAAAATAAAAGCAAGTACAATTCAGTTAGACAGAAACTAGGGGAGGAAAAGAGCTTAAAAGAAAAGAGAATTAAAAGTAGAACGATGTTCTCATAGTCAGAGGATAGTCAGATAGAAAATAAATGTAAATTTAGCTTCCTAAATTGCGATTAATTCGAAACACATTCAATATTCAGTAAAGGTATCACAAACGTCACGAAACATGAATTGTATACTTATAAAACTAAATCTTCACAATGATTTGACAATTCGTAGATTTTCAAGCAAATATACAAGATCCTAAGACAAAAAATTTCTTAATACAATAAGTTTTCAATTTAAATTACTGTGGGAACCAGGACGTGTCTTGTAAAAGTTCCTTATAAATTTAAGTTTAAAAAAGCTATAAATAAAGTTCTAACAGACTATAAAACGAAAGATGAAAGTTTGAAGGCCAAGAAGCTCAAAAGATAAAATCTTTTAAAATCTCGAAAAAAGGACTAAAAAAAGCTGAAATCGTTAAACGGAAATTCAAAGGCTACGAAGTTTTTCAAATACTATAACATCTATGGTAACTTCTTAAAAAGTACTAAACAACACTGGCTTTGTTGGTTGGTTGAATGACTTCTTAAAAATTTATTTAGTGTAAAACAGAGTTCGGAAACCTTCACCATGGACATATACATCCGCAGTAACTCGTAACAAGCACCAACACATAAGGAAACCAAGATGTGGTCGCACAATACGCGCAGTTATTGTTGGCATTGCCATTCATTATGATCGTGATCATTATCGTCGCTTGAAAATATTGAATAACAGTGGGCAAAACTGTATTATGATTATACAAATATAGTATACAAATAGTAATTTAAAACGCCGCAAGCACTACCGTCGCCTCCATCATGATTATCGTCATCATCATCATTGGTTATGGTTATCTAAACACAGTATCATACACAGTAAGATAGAATAGTATTTTTAGAGGCAACAACGTCATGAATTCGCATATAGTTCAACGAGTAGCATCATCGGCTTGCCACTAACCAAGCTATCTCCATTGTGGCAATCGAATATTTACAGTTGGATATTTAGAGCGTAATACTAGGTTTCATGACGAGCCGCATTTCCTTTTTCTATTTACTTATTTAATTTGTGATCGCTGTTTCTTTGATATTCTAGCTTGCTTTTCCCACAAATCTCTTCATATTTGTCACTAACCTTTTAAATGTAGCAGTATGTGTCGGTTGTGGGTCCATACTAACCACGATCGACTTAGGCAACAGTTGTGTGTACGGAAAAAAAGAACAATAACAAGAACAAGAAACAACAATAAGTGTAGTGGCCAATGAATGTTGCTTGTGGGAAGGCATTTTAAAAAAAATACTGGATCCCAAACTTGTTGTG
Source organism: Physocephala rufipes (assembly GCA_963966595.1). NCBI lineage: Eukaryota > Metazoa > Arthropoda > Insecta > Diptera > Conopidae > Physocephala > Physocephala rufipes. Next base: position 42,030 of record CAWZZZ010000001.1, read on the forward strand.
GAATGGGACCCGGTTAGATAGAGAGAAAGCAAAAAGAACTTGCTGAAAAATGCATGCCTTGCGTTACCATTTTTTGTCCATTTTTACTGGCTAATTTTTTTGGGTACAGAGAGTCAATAGCAGATATGGGTAACACTCCGATCTTGTCTTATAGACTTTTGTAGAATATGAACTGGTTTCAAGTAAGAAATGAGTTTGACAAATACAAATAAATTTTAATGCATTCGGTTTAAGGACTTCAACTACCAAATGTGTGAAATGTTTTCAACCATAATTTTCCACGCCCCTAATATTCGAGATTGAAAGTAAATTAAAGGGTTAATGATGATGTGATTGAAAGAAATTAAAAAAAAAATATAAAGTACGAGGGGCCTCCACCACGTTAAGCAGTGAACCCACAAAACTTTTCCAATTTTTGGTAGAATATTTCTTATACCTTTAAGATAAGGGATTCATCCCTTATAAATGGAAGCGGATATTGTAAAGCTGATATTTATTTGACAAATGTAAAGCTGATATTTTTAGTCTTTTTAAATAAATATTAAAAGTGTAGTTTTAAATATTTTCGGTGGGAGGAACGTAGAAGTCATCACGGTTTAATTAAGCAAAATGCACTTATCTTAACAGCGAAACAGTCAATAATAGCTAATTATTTAAATTCTCAAAACTTGTCTATTTATTTATATATTTGCATATCGGTCTATCCTCAACATAAATAAACCTAAGAACACTTGAGAACACTTTCCATAATTTGAGAACACTTGAACAGACTAACTGTTTTTGCATACGTTTTTCGTATGCCATGTTAATTGGATGGATTCAAATATTTATGTGGTAAGGCTGAAATTCGGCCGTATTATTCCGGATTCTGCTAGTTTATAATAAAATTAGAAATTGTTAATTATTGGAAATTGTTAGTTGAGTTTTCTTATTTTTTCGTCATACATTTCAACTCAGTCGCAAACAATATAGTGACAATTTATTACTGCGTTTCTATAAATATTTCTCGTAATCTCTTCTGGGTTTGTCTGCATAATATCAATTGTTAAGGGCGAGTTAAGAACAAGTTGTAAAATTATATGAGGGTCATCTTTTTTCAATAACTCAAAACAAGGCATCCATTTCCTATACACATAAGTGCATTAATTTCCTATATATTTAACATAAAAAAATCATAGTTAGTTTCGTCATATATTCTGATTGAACTCGCCTCTCATACACACAGTTTTTTTTCTACATTATAGAAGAAGACATTATAAAAGATAAGTTTTTTGACGCCGAATTTCTTAATTATCGGTGGTACTGTGACTGCTGATTTCCAGAAAATCTAGGTTTTAATCAGTTGCAATTTTAGATGTGAATTTGGAAAAAATATTTATTAAAAGAATGTTGGAGATGCCACTGACTCAAATTTATTTTACTTTTCTATTGCCACAACGTCAGGCAGTGTAATTCCTGAAACTACAACAGCAATGCTATCCTTCCTTTCATGCGTTATAAAGTCCTTTGCATCCTTCTTCATGCTCTCTGCCTACTCTTTAATTGTGTACATTTATTACTTCTTGAATCAAGCAGCAATAAAGAAATACAAAGTAAATATATAACAAGCGAGATGAATTTACACACATTACTCTGTATACTGTCATTTGTTTCATTCTGTTGAGATTTCATTTAGGGAACATTTTACATGTTTCTTCGTGATTTTCTGCAAATACCCTCTTGTATGATCTATTAACGTAATGAACATGCTTCTATGAACTTTGGTGCCTTTGAACTTATCGGTAAATTTGCCAATGAAGTTTGAATTATTTTTATTGAATTATTGCTATTACTCGTTAAAATAATAAAACTATATATAAATAAATATATGTAAATTTTGCTATAAAACTTTGCAGGAATTATGCTTGTCATCATAAGCTCATGAGGGTTGAAAGTAGAAGACGCCGGATGCATAACGTACCAATTTTCTGTAGTGAATATTTATTTATAACAGTTATGAATTTCTTGTGTGTTGCATTCATCTAAATTTCTAGACACGAAAAGTGATTATTAAATAACATCTGCCAACATAAAGCAATAACCAATAAATAACAACTACTAAATACTAAAAGCAACCATAACTACTACATTGAACTTATTTAAATGAGTTATTAAGTATTAATGCGGAACCTACAAAACTGGAATAAATAATACAGAAAAACTGGGAATTAATTAAACGGTTTATAAGGTTTTCTGCTATAGAAGTGCTGACTTGTTAAACAACTAGTTACCATTTCTTAGTGTTGAAAGTGGTTTGCAGTTAAAACTGTTGTTTGTTTCTATTTTCTAATTTGCGACGCATAATATGTTTATGTATGTTTACTCTTTGCGTTGTCTTAAAAAATTATCACAATCAGTTTGACCTACTATTTATTTGCATAATTATTTACTATCAGAATCATCGCTGACTGCTGATTTGGGAAGCAATGTTTAATTATTTGTTCCTTGATGTTTGTTGATTGTTCCGATAGGGTTTGATGTTAATGTGTTTTGGAGCGATTTTCCGTCATCCCTATTCGAGTTTGGTTTGGAGACATACCGGTTTCGGCTATGCGCCATCTTCAGTGTCTGCAGTAGTTCTGATTAGTTGGTCGTTGTCTGTGTCGTATTTATTGTGTGCAAGCAGGCATGTTTATTGTGTTATTATCTGTACGTAGGTAGAAGTCCGTAATTTTATGTTTTTGGGTTTTTGTCGGAAGGTTTTTTGTTTTGTCGATTGTGTTGCCTTCGTTTTTGTTCTGCTTTTCGTAGAACAGTTTTAGGGGCTCGAAAATTATGTCCGCTGGGCAGTTTGTTTGTTCATTTATTATTCGTCCGTCAAATGTTTTTTGCTTCTATATTTCCAAATTTTCTAATACGTTCAGGCGTCGTCCTTTTTGTTCCGCATGTATTAGTTTGACTGTTTTTCCAATGTGGGCAGGTATACACTTTTTGTTGAATATGTGATTTTCAAAGTTGGAATCTGGTGTTATTGTTGGTCTTCGTACTTTTTTGTTTTAGTCTCTCATATGTTCGCGGAATCTAGTCTTTATTTTTCGTCCTGTTTGTCCGATATAGCTATATTGACATTCACAAGTTAGCTTGTATACTCCTTGCTTGTCTAGTGGGTCTTCCGTGTTTAATTATTTGTTAGAAGCCAAAACTCCAATAACATTTTTTGGGACAACTTAGAAAACCTTTAGCTTATAGTATTCTGTATTTTGTGATGCTGTAAAGTACTTACCATCAACAATGGGGCGCCTCATATCGTCTGAACGTTTTTCTGTTAAAAATAAGCATCCTATTGCGGTTGGTTTTCGAAAAAAAAAATTGTATTTATTGTATCTTTTGACATCATATTCTTTATCAATTATCTGAGTTAAGGTAAGTCGTTCCACAGAGCGACTACTAAATTCTATTTGGAATAATATTTAAAAATCTAGTGGTTTGCGCCTAAACATTTTCCAAATAATAATAACAAAATTCCTGCTACGGCACTATCTCCTATATCATTAACTATCTTATCAAAAATATAACAGGCGCGTCGTTGGGGTGAGAAAATTCAGAGAGTATTCCTTGTCATTTTTCTACTAAATCGCCACAAATTAGAAGCGCAGCGCTCTTGTCCGACTCTTACATATTTCCCTTATTGGACTTATCAATTATTCTTCGATATCTGTTCTTTGCTTTATTAATATTGTTCGGGCCAATTGGGTTTCTTTGCAGCTTTCACAACGACTATTAACAAATACATATAATTTTATTCTCCAGTTGCTCTCTCTGACAACGGAGCCGTCAACTTTTTCCCTGTGCAAGATGAAGAATAAAAAGTAAGGGTGCTATATTCGGCCTGTCCGAAGTTTTAATAACCCCACATGTTATATCCGTATTCCTAGTAGACAGACAGACAAACAGACAGACAGACAGACAAGCAAACAGACAGATAGACAGACAGACAGACAGACAGACTTGGGTTTATCAGTTCACAACCTTGATTCGAAGTTCGAACAAAAGAAACATATTTATATTTGTCTCTTTCTACCTCTAGTGTGATAGAGGGAGATAAATATTGTTCCTTGATGTTTGTTGATTGTCCCGATAGGGTTTGATGTTAATGTGTTTTGGATCGATTTTCCGTCATCCCTATTCGAGATTGGTTTGGAGACATACCGGTTTCGGCTATGCGCCATCTTCAGTGTCTGTAGTGGTTCTGAATCAGAACCACTACAGACACTGAAGATGGCGCATAGCCGAAACCGGTATGTCTCCAAACCAATCTCGAATAGGGATGACGGAAACTCGATCCAAAACACATTGAGATAAATATTGACTAAAATTGTATGTCAGAACAATAAAATTACAAATAGGAAATAAATTTTTGTAAACAATGAAACAAGGGAAATATATTTTCAAGTAAACACAGGATATTAACAAATGAGTAAAGAAGCAACTAAAATAAATTGAAATAAATAAACAACGATAAAGTGAGTTAAGTATTTTCCGAAAACATTTCCGAAAAAATAATAATATGTGTCATATGTGTTCAGCAGGAAGGCTGAACAATAAATAATTTTCAATAGATTCAAAAGCAGTGCAAGTTGACAGCCGAAACCTGGGTTATTGTATGTGAACACTCGATCAGCTGATCGATGTTAGAAAACCCAAACCAAGGTTTATTTTTGAATGTGAATGCGCCATAAAGCACTACATTTAATGTGCAGTAGTTGTAGAAAAGTGTTCAAGAAGAAAGTATTATCTTGAGTCGGTTTAGTAATGTCCGTCCGTCCGCCCATCCGTTCGTCTGTCTATCCATCTGTTTCTCTATTTTTCTGTCTGTATATCTTTGTGTTTCTTTGTCAGTCTGTCTGTCTACTGATCTCTATGCTTGCCTGCCTTTGTCTGTCCCCCTGTCAATAGAAGTGATTACAGCCGAACGGAAAGAGACATCGACATGAAATTTTGCATCAATATTCTAATTATAGGCTGTTTGGAATAGATAATGGGTAAGATAGCATAGGAGACACCCCTTCCGTAAATATAATTTAATTCGTTCATTTTATGGTTAAAATGGAGGCCCGTCCTTTGAAGGCTATGGTCAAAGTTCCATGGAAACATTATCCCCAAGAGGTCATCTGCATGTACTCTCTGTCTTTATAGACCGCCTAGTATTATACGTGTGCCCAGTTGTGATTCAACTTCATCGGGGCTTATAGTTCTTCAGTTTGTAAAGAAATCTTGAAGCTAAAATTGCATTTGATTTATAACCTAACATATTGACTATAAAAAATTGTTGTACTTTGCCCACTATTTATTGAATTTAATTATATAAACTTAATTTATGTGGGTATGTGAGCTCCGACAAGACATATGGAGGTATGTGATCTCCGCGTTCTTTATTTTTTTATAAATACTTTTCCAGTCAATTCATATTCGACGAATTCCTAGGTCCTACACCAAATCACCCTACAAAATTTTATTGGTCCCAAATTGTGCGCCCCACCATCGCAGAGTGGTTCTGAATTATTGTGGTTCGATCTGCAGATGTTGCTTCTAAATGAGTTGATATTTTATTTCTATGTGATATGGGAAAAATATACACCAAGAAGTAGAGTGTTTAGATGAAGAGTGTTTGGAAATGGTCTGTTTATACCCTACACCCTAATGATTTTTTTATACACTACACTTACTGAACGATTTCTGAATTACTAAGGCTGCACTCACACAGGGGACATTTGTCGCGAGACATGGAACTATTTATTTGTCATTTATTTGTCCCCGATAGCACTCACACAGGGGACAAATTGGAATGTAGGTTGTATTCCCATGCATGATTTTTTAATTAGACTTTTTACTACATTTTGCTACCTTTTAATACTTTTTTTTTGCTAAATGGTAGTGTTTTCACTACTTTCGATCATTAATTGATTTCAGTTCATTTTGTGTTGCCCGCTAAGTGACTATGGAAAATATTGAAGAAATTAAAATTGCGTTAATATCTATGGCGATCGATTTTGTGGATGCATTATATATCATTCGTGATGAAGATGCAGAAATAATAAAATTAATCTTAGATAATGTGGAACAATTGGAGGAGATTAGCAGTGCTCGTCGGAGAAGCTGCTGGATCAGAAACTGGCGAAAAGAAAAAAACTCAAATGGAGCCTTCGAAGTTCTACAAATAGCATTCAAGTGTGCGATAAATATTCCTACCGGAATTATTTGTGAATATCAGAGGAAAAGTTTGTTCAATTGCTAAATTCGGTCCAAGCCGACTTGCAGAAGGCTGAAACGCATATGCGAAAAGCTGTGACACCGGATGAATCTTATACATATATGTACATCTCATAAAAATAAAAAAAATTCACAGCAGTTTTCACATTAGACATAATACAAAATAAATGAAATCAAAAATATTGTTGAATACCACCAATTTTGTACAGAGATCATAAATAAAATTAAAAAATTCAATGTTATCAGGCACATTTAACCGTAAAAATGTTTATAATGTATCATCATTATCCAATATTCCTTCCAGCGCCAGACTAAGAATATCACTTTTTCTAGCCTGACATGTCTGTTCGTCCAGTTCTTTTAATTTCATTAAATAATTTTGGATATACATGACACCTCTCCTACGCACATTTTCATTTTTTAATTCAGTAATGGTCGTGGTATTTGCTTTTCACGTCCCAGAGAGACGTTTCTTGTTGTAGGGCGTTAATCAGTTTTCCGTGGTATCCTTAGTCCATCTAAATGCCACTGGAAATTAATTTTGAAAAAAAATATACTAAAATATGTATATAAAAGCACAAGCCAAAGACTTCAAAAATATTTATATATTGTTTAATGTTGGGGCTGCCTTGGAATTTAATGGACTTTTCGATTTCTTACCTAAAAAATGCACTGAAAGTGCAAATATTTGTGAACACAATATTTTAATACACAAGCCATCAAAATTTCTAAAATAATATGGACGAATGAATTGCTCTAATATATATAATAATATATTTTCAAAAAATTTTATATAAGAATAATATAGCTTATGTTTTGCAGTCCCAGTAACAACCCCGATCGAACAAATCCTCAAAATTCATAATGCTCTTTTATAAATACAATATAAATGCAAGCCTGAATGAATTCGTAATATTCTGCTTTGTCGATACGACAACCCGCTGTTTGGTGTCCCCAGTAAACATCAAGGGGCAAAATTGTCGCACAAGAGACAAATTCATTCCTACATAGTCCACAGTTCATTTCGTCGTTTTGCTGGTAAAACAACAACAAATTTGACGTGTCCCGAGACAAATGTCCCCTGTGTGAGTGCGGCCTAAGAAGTATCGAATGGCTGAATTCTCTCTAGTAATTACTAATTTTGGGAAGCAGATTTACTCGTTGTATGATTTCTGTCTGTCGTCGAATTACTCGATAGCTTTTATTCGATAGTCCCCAACACTAATATTAAGCTTGTCCCTCAGTTTGTAACGCATTAAAGCTGGCTCAGAACAATCTCCTGAGTCCATTTAGCCCTGTCTGTCCGTCTGTCCGTCTGTCTGTCCGTCAATCTGTTTGTCTGTCTGTCCGTCAATCTGTTTGTCTATCTGTCTGTCGAAATCACGATTACGAGAGAACGATAAGAGATATGGTTATAAAATTCGGTACAAAAACTTTATGTTATTGTAAGCAGGTTGGTGTTGAAAATATGCGAAATCTAATGAGAACAACGCCTAATTTTGGGAATTAATGTGAATATATGCACATACGAAGATGAATCTCAACATTTGTAGAGCGTACTCGAAGACAAAAATTTTACCTGCAACTGAACCACAAATACTAAATTATTTTGCAAAAGTTGGGTGTGATCCGCGTCTCTACTAGGAATACGGATATATCTTGTGGGTGTAGGGAATTTACGCTTCGGTCAGGCCGACAGCACCTTTACTTGCTTTATATTATGAAATATATGTTTACATTACGGTGCAATATAATTTTTCTTTCTTCCTCATTAAGTATCTGAGGAAGAATGCAAGACATTATGTCCATAAGGTTACCCCAGCACATTGAATAAAATCTAAAATGGACAGTTATGTCTTCCGGTTACAAATGACTCTTTGTCATCCTCAGAGAGAAGGATCTAATCAGCTAGTGTACAGTGAATATGGAATAACGAGGGAAAAGCACGATAAGAAAAATGAAGATAATCCTGATGGTCAAAAACGAAAACAGTTAAAAAGCGGTAACTGAAGGAAATCTAGAGCCTGTTAAATATATATAACTTGTTGTTATTGACAATCACAAATGCTGCTTGTATACACAAATTTCTATAGTTCGAATTCGTTGAGGTATTAAAATTGATTAAATTCGGACAAATGAAGATAGTGTTTAAAAGGCCCAGATCCAAACCAAAAAACCAGAAGAAAATCGTAAACATATTAGGAAACATACAACTTCATAATCAAACTATAACTGATGATTTAGTTAGTTATTTCAGCCGTAATGAATTTAACAGTCAGGAGCAAACAATTTTAACGACATCGATAACTAATTAAAGGATTGTAATATCCTTCACTCCTAATCAAAGACTATTTCAACAAACAACGAATATGTTACGCCGATTTTTACGAGTGAGCAATCAACAAATGGTGATGACAATAATTATGACAAAGAAAAACTACATCCAATTAAACCGTTACAACAACTAGTAAGCAATATTTACCGCGCCATGTGTAGCAACAATAAAAATGACTGCAGAAAATCCAACATAATAAAAATATGTATAAAACACCCATCAGTTAAACCAAAACATAATGAAACTAGTATGTAATTACAGTTTCGAGCGCTGGTTGAGTGCACATAAAAAACGCGCTATGAAGAAAAATGAAAACAACAATAACAACAGTACCGAGCTGATTTAAGTGTTACTAGTTTGCAGATAATAAGTATAAGTGAAGAAACATCATCAGGTAGATCAAAAATTAAACTGTAATTGGCATATATATATATATATATATATATATATATATATATATATATATATATATATATATATATATATATATATATATATATATATATATATATATATATATATATATATATATATATATATATATATATATATATATATATATATATATATATATATATATATATATATATATATATATATATATATATATATATATATATATATATATATATATATATATATATATATATATATATATATATATATATATATATATATAATATATATATATATATATATTATATATATATATATATATATATATATATATATATATATATATATATATATATATATATATATATATATATATATATATATATATATATATATATATATATATATATATATATATATATATATATATATATATATATATATATATATATATATATATATATATAT
>CAWZZZ010000002.1:0-23726 GCA_963966595.1 Physocephala rufipes
ATATATATATATATATATATATATATATATATATATATATATATATATATATATATATATATATATATATATATATATATATATATATATATATATATATATATATATATATATATATATATATATATATATATATATATATATATATATATATATATATATATATATATATATATATATATATATATATATATATATATATATATATAATAGATTATGTATATGTTCTTCCAACAAGAGACAAAGACTTCTCAATACAACTAACAAATACCCTAAAAACCACACTGCAGCAGAATTACTTCGAATTTAACAACAATATTTACAGACAAACAAATGAACTAGGAATGGGCAATCCCACATCGGTAATTCTCATGGAGGTGTTCATGCAGAACCTTGAGAAGCAATACATGGAGGAAATGAAATCTAACTTAGGGGTCACATTCTACGCAAGATACGTTGACGACATCATATGTGTAATAACAAATAACAACGAAGGCCAAATTTTAGAATTTCTAAACAAACAACACAAAAACATAAAATTCACGATGGAGACCGAGAAGGAAGGGAAGCTAAACTATTTGGACATAACTGTGAATATAAACAAAAAACAAACAAACCTGAATACGAAATATATAGAAAACCAACGGCTACAGACACAATAATACACGAAACGTCAAACCATCCACAACAACACAAGAACGCCGCAATCAGACAACTTCTAACCAGACTAGAGCGAACACCACTGACAGAACAGGCCTACAAGAAAGAGCTAAACACAATATATACTATAGCTACAAACAATGGATATAATAAGGACTTAGTTGACAAAATCAGAAAGAACTTGAACGTAAATAAGACAAAGAACAAAGAAAATGACACACAAAATTGGACAACAATAAACTACACGGGAAAATCGACATACAAACTGGCACAATTTTTCAAGAGGCGCAACATCAACATAGCGTTTAAAACAAGAAATAATCTAGGACAAATTTTGCAAGTAAATACAAATAAAATTGACCCATTAAACAAACAAGGAGTATACAAACTAACGTGCAAATGCCAATATAGCTACATAGGACAAACAGGACGTAAAATAAAAACTAGATTCAGAGAGCACATTAGAGACTACAACAAGAAAATACGGAAACCAGACGCAACCATAGAATCCAACTTCGCAAATCATATGATAGGCAACGAATGTACTCACCCAATGTACCCACTCACATTAAAAGAACAATCAAATTACTTCACATTCAACACAAAGGAAAACGCCTGAATGCACTGGAAAACATGGAGATTTACAAACAAAAAACATTTGATGGACGAATCATAAACGAACAAACAAGCACCGCAGCCGATATAATATTCGAACCCTTAAAACTAATCTATAAAAATAAAAATAAAAACAGGTCCCACACACAAACAGACATAGAAAAAACGGACATAAGCAATAAATACAGAATAACTGACTACTACCCACCAGAACTTAGGTCATAAACAACATACGCGAAGGGTTCACCGCAATTAGAAAACACCCGCTTAACAAAGACAAACGGAATACATGCTACCTGCTACTTGACTCACGCACTGACAACACGGACAAAGAAACCGATAAATAGCGCACACAATGCTTTAACACTTCAGAACGTAACTAGACACTGAAGATGGCACAACGCCGAAACCGGTTTGTCTCCAAACCAAATTTGACGAGGGATGACGGAAGTTCGTTCCAATATACCTTATCTTCCAACGTATTACCGGTAACGACGATGTCGTCCGAGTATGCGAATGCAAAAGGTTCGAGGTCAGCACCAATCGTACGGCCGAGAGCTCTCGCGTCGCGAGAAGCTCACGGCCCCGAGAAACGTCGCGGGGGTAGAATGGAGTCCGGAGGGCATTACACGCCATTGAAAGAGCCCGTGTCCTGGAACCGTAAACGCCGTGTGCCAATAACCGTTTTTTAAGTCGGTGCTACTATTGTAGTTGATATCTTTCAGGCACTCCAGTATGGGATTTATACGGCGAAGGGTTTATGCATCAGGAACTGATTTCGCGTTTAATTGGCAATAATGCGCACATAAGCGCCACTGCCCATTCTTCTTTTTTGCTAATACGATATGTGCGCTGTATGGACTTTGTGATGGTTCAATGAATTTCTTTTTTTTGAGTAATTCATCAATCTCCTGGTCGATAATCTTTTGTATCGCCGAATTACGAGGTCACACAGGAGACCTCTCTGTATGTTGGGTTGGTATTTCCTCTGTTTAACTTGACTGTGAGATTCCCGCATTTTATTTCGGTTTCTATGCCTGTAATAAAGATGAAGTCCAGAATAACATCTACCACTTCGGGTATTATTAGAAACATAATGTCAACACTTGGACTTCCTAGTGTTGTTTCAGTTGTGAGTGTTTGACATACTTCTTGGGCGTGACCATTCGCCATAGATACTTGCATGGTTGTCTGCGCGACTTTGCCTGCACCATGGAGATTTTTCGCAAAACATTTGCTCATGAAACTACGTGGCGCGCCAGTGTCGAGTGTTGCTTCTATCGAGAATTTTTCCAATGATACGGTGGCAATAACGCGTTGACCCTCCATTCGTAGTTGGTATACTGATTTCGAGGCGATGAAATGTCCTGCTGAATGCCTCCTCAAACAGACGGCCAGCAACTCACGCTTCCCTGCTTTCTACAACATGCGTTCGTGTGTATGTTTTTCCAGCTGCCCCGCCAACAGAAAAGGACCTGATCATTTCGAAATGGCTCAAGTTGCTTTGACTTTAAGAGTGTTTAATTTGAATTACAGGTAAATTTCAGAGACAAGGAACAAATTATTTGATTCTTCATATTTTCAAATAAATTTTTGTATTTCGGTAGTATGTAATACTCTTTACAATCCAGTGCATTTTGTGCAGACTGCCCATTATATGTCAATTTCTTTCCAATGGACAACATGATACATACTATTACATACTATTACACAAGCGCTCTCCTGAGTCGATTTAGCACTGCTCGCCCCTCTGTCTGTCTGTACGTCTGTCCATCTGTCCGTCCGTTGTAATCAAGATTATGAGAGAACGAAAAGAGATATGGTCATGAAATTTGGCACAAATTTTCTCTGTTATTGTAAGCAGGCTGGTGGTAAAAGGCTAAAATCTTATGAGAACCACGCCTATTTGTTATAGCTTATATTAATATGTCCACATACGAAACTCAGTTCCTACGTTTGCAGAGAGAATTTGAAGACAAAATTGTATCCTGGAACTGAACCACGAATATTAAATTATTTTGCAAAAGGTGGGCATGGCCGCCTACCAGGACCACTGCTATAAAAGGACGTCACTACAGTAGGACAAGTAGGAGAATTGTAATAAAATTTGGCTCGCGTATTCTCTATTATAACTAATTTATTGGTTTTGAAAATTGGCGAAATCAGAGGGGAACCACGCCTAATTTTGATAACTAATATGAATATAAACACATAAAAAGAAATTTTGCAAAAAGTGGGCGTGATCCGCGTCTACATTAGGAATACGGATATATTTTGTGGGTGTAGGGTATCTAGGCTTCGGCCAGGGCGAATATAACACCCTTATTTGTGCTTTTTAAATCTTCTCTTACTCTGTTTCATCTACAGTCTCATTCCTTCATGGTAATTTATATCAGCTCCTTAATTTTATCAGTAAATAGAATGCTTACTACGCTACTAACACCATCATGGTATACCAATTCCTTGCAAATGGTGACTATAAGCCACGGAAATATTTGCAACCCTCAGTAAGCAAGACCTTGCCTTAGCTGCCAACAATATTCTTGTGTACATCATTGTGATATTACGGATTTTGGGATTCAAGACCTTATCTTATCTTTATCTTATCTTGTTCAGGATTTTGCCTTACTTGTTGTTTTTCAAGATTTTTCCGTTTTGCGATTTTGTCCTTTCAGCGTTTTGGCGTTTTTGGATTTTGACGTTATCAGTTCAGGATTCAGTTATGTCGGAATCTCGTCGTTCGGGATTTTTTGTCTGTCTCACATATAAAGCTATAATAGGTAAAGCTGCCTCTTAAAATTTAAGCTGTCTAAAATCGTCATAGATCTCGCCATAAGTATTTACTAAAAACACTCATTAGGTTGGAAGGAAGTTGTAGGAGTATATAATTATGGACATGTCCCATTTCTATACTAAAATAAATTTAATGCCGTGTTAACTATGTAAGAAACTTCTGGTTGGTCTACTTGGCTGACCGAATTTGTAGTAGCAATTTCAATAAATTTAGGCCACATATTGGCTGACATATTGTATTATCAATAAATGGGAATTTGTTATCGATATATGAAATAAAATTGGGTGCCATTTTTTCATCCTCAGTTCGACACATATGAATGTATGGTGTATAGTCTCCAACTAGGCTGGAGTTAGCGCTCTTACTCAAGCCTTTTTTAGAACGAATGGAAGGAACAACAAGCATACGACAAAATAAAAAATTCGATTACTCGAGAAATTGTTCATGATGCTTTCAGATATGCAGCAGCATCTTCTTTTTTTTGAAGAAAGCATCGATGGGTGAGGATGGTGGACCCCCGCTACGAAAATTATAAATTATAACCTGGTGAAAATAGCTACTACTTTATTGAATTTAGTCTCGTCCCAAAGTGCCGTTGACTTTATTTTAAAAGCAAAATGTATTTCCTTGGTTTGTTTCATCGCAGTCATCGTGACGGCATGTATATTTTTTGTGGTAATGATAATGATAATTGTAGTATGTAGATATTGACAGTGAAAGTGAGAGTCATAATGAAAATTATAATGGGTAAGGTATTAAGAATCATAATAAAAGAGGAAAGAATAGTGTAACAGTGTAAGCGAATTTTTATAGCCCATTTGCCCAAATCGAATTCATTTCGAATTCAGTTTCGAATTCATTTCGAATTTAGTGTGCTTTGACAACTTTGGAGACTTTGGAGAGTTAAATAAAAACAATGAAACTGGGAACCTAGGAATATTCGAACGATCACCAACTACTAATTGGGCTCACAGAGTATAAATAGTAATTATAATATTTATTTTGGGATGATATTAATAGAAGTGGATATCGGCCATTTCCCACAAATTGAATAATATTTATTTAAACCCGAATACAAAAGCTGTTTTTTGAAAAATTTCTTTTGAAAATTTTTTTTAAGAATATTGAACAAACTGGGCCAGCGACCGGGATTGCCGTTTTAGGTTTTAGGTTGCCGTCGGGCCATTTCGATTTTAAATTAATTGTTTTATAAATAAATAAATTTAACTATACTAAACTAAACTATTTAGTAATAAATCATTATTTAGTGCCCATAATTTTTACCCGACTGTCGTAATTACTCGAATATCATTAATTTTCTTGTTAAGTATTTCCATTATTTTCCATTATTTAAGTATTTCCATTTTACTCAAATTTAGAATTTCCGATGTCAGTGACTAAATTTTTCGACTCCTTTTGGAAACGCCAAAATTAAATTATTGAAGCTATTTATTTCCTAATATTTGCGAAAACGATTTTCAATTATATATCTGTAAATTAAATTTACAATTGTAATTTTCGTGCAATTTCATTGTAATTTTGGGACATATTTTCTAAATTTTTTAAACAATTTTCGTACTTTTTTATGAGTTTAAAAATTAATGTTTAATATTGCTCGCAATAAACTGGGTGATTTTGCTTTTAATGTTTTTTTAATAAAGTATAATAACTTTATTTTCAATGAAAAGATAGTTTCATTCCATTTTCGTTCATTCGTTCAAATTTATTCATATTGTCTTTACTAAATAACAGTTTTCTAAGTGTTGAAAACAACAACTACATATATGCCTTCGATTTTTTAATTGCATTTCGCTGAATTTATTTATTTGAATTTATAAGCAATTTTAAAAATGCAATTTTGTTTAGAAACACCCAAAGTTTTGTTTAGAAACATAAGAATTTACTAAATTATATAAAATTATTCAGTAATTACTCAAAACATTCTTAACTAAACAGAAAATAATCAGTTTAAAAAATAACACATAGGCCGTTCAGAAATGAATTTGAAAAGTTTTTGTTATGGTTTTTACTGGGTATTAAGAAAGAAGAAAAAAAGCTGCTTATTTTGTTAGAAGAGGAGTGTTCTGAGGAATTGATCAATTTTTCATGAACAATTCGTCAAAAATTGGCAGTTGAAACTGTACTGAAGTCGGTGTATATATGATATCTGAATACGAGATCGTGATAAAAGTTATACATATTACAGATATATTAAGCCAGTCTCAGAATAATAAAATGCAAAATCTTTTGAGCATATTCTACGATATGTAAATAGTATATTTATCTTATTTTTTACATTTATAAAATAAAAAATTTACATAATTTTACATTTTTGAGAAATTGAAATTTAGCACGTATAATCCAAACACGCGATTTAAAAATTATTAAGGAACTCTTTCCATTAAGCAACAATTATATAAATCTTTAACTTTGGATTTTTTAAAAATACAAACAATAAAAATTTTCCCCATTAAAGCACATGCTTTTAAATTAATATGAGCACTAAAAATGTCAAAGTAATTGTGTACTGTCTAACCCTTAAAATTTAAAAAGTAAAAATTGATATGGACAAACTTCAACGCCGTTAATTGTTCTAAAAAGCGTTACTAACTACTGCTTTTCCTCGATATTATTAGGTTATATTGTGTCTGTCAATGGTTATTCTCTAATTAATTCCAGTATTATTGTCTTGTATCAAACCTATGTATATTCTATGTATTTTTTATTGTACTTATAAGTTGTAGCCATGAAAGTAACATTCACAGAAAGTCAAAGACTTTGAATGCTGTGGAAATATAGAAAGTTTTATAAAGTTATATGAAGTTTTATAAGTTTTTATAAACTTTTCAAGCTGTACTTGAAACTAAAGTGTCTAAAAAGTAGCATGGCGAGTAACAAGTAAGGGTGCTATCTCCGGCCTGACGAAAGCTTAAATACCCTGTACCCAAAAGATATATACGTATTCCAAGTAGAGACGCGGATCATGCCCACTTTCTGCAAAATAATTTAGTATTCGTGGTTCAGTTCCAGGATAAAATTTTGTCTTCAAATTCTGTCTACAAACGTAAAAACTGAGCTTCGTATGTGCTATGAATGTATGCAGTAAGCTGTAAAAAGTAGGCATGATTTTATCTGATTTCACCCGATTTCAACACTAAATCGACTCAGGAGATTGTTCTGAGCCAGAATATATGTAATTTTCCATACTTGTCACACGTCCTTTAATGCGTTACAAACGGAAGAAGAAACAATATACCCTAAACCCCTCGGGTGTAGGGTATAAAAATTAAAAGTAATTATGAAATGAATAAGTGAGAATAAAGTATATTGGAACGAGTTTCCGTCATCCCTTGTCACGTTAGGTTTGGAGACAAACCGGTTTCGGCGATGTGCCATCTTCAGTGTCTGATGTCGTTCTGAGAACTCGTTCCAGAACGACTCGTCCAGAAACTCGTTCCAATATACTTCAACATCCAACCCTGTCGGAAACCTCAACGAACATCATCATGGAGTGAGAATAAATGTATTTTAATAAAAATTGATAATAAAGAGTGAAACAATTAGAAGCAGTTATTATTTTGAACAAGTATTCAAATATAGGACAACCACAGGAGGACACTAGAATATCCTCACGATATCACACAACATACCCAAAATATTAACAATCACACTTTTACTTCTCGCTGATCTCCATAAATCGTTTCCGTTCAATCTCAAACAAGAATAATAACACTAACAGTATGGAATATGTCGACAGAATACAAAGACAAGATTAAATGTTGTAGGATGCAAAGTGGCAACAGTGATAGCAATAATAGTCGCTACGCGATCAGATTTGTGTCATAAAATCATTACATAATAATAAATCATAAATCATTCATAAACCAGACACTCCAATGAGACCAATTATAAACTATAAATCTGCCCCAGGTTACAAACTTTCAAAACACCTGAAGGCATTACTGAAAACGAACCTAAAGCTACCAAATGAACACACAATAGTCAATACTTCCGAACTAATTGAGAAAGTAAGCACTATAAAAATCACAAAGAACACCAAATTAGTATCGTTCGATATCAAGGACCTATATCCGTCGATACCAGTAGCGGAAACAATAAACATACTATTTGAGATACTACTCGATAAGACTAAAGACAAGGAATTCTCAACACAGCTCACAAATACTCTAAAAACAACACTACAACAGAATTACTTTCAATTCAACAACAATATATACCGACAAACAAACGGACTAGGAATGGGTAATCCAACATCGGCAATCCTTATGGAGATATTTATGCAAAACTTGGAAAAGAAATACATGGATAAACTAAAAACTAACTTTGGTGTGACTTTCTATGCGAGATACGTAGACGATATCTTATGTATACTGACAGAAAACAACGAAGATAACATACTAGAATATCTGAACAAACAACACAAGAACATACAGTTTACGATGGAGACCGAAAAAGAAGGAAAAATCAACTACTTGGACCTTACTATAAAAACAAACAAAACCACGAACAAACTTGATTACGAGATATACAGAAAACCCACAGCAACTGACACCATAATACATAACACATCGAACCACCCCGAACAACACAAAAAAGCAGCATTTAGACAATTAATATCTAGACTAGAACGCACACCTCTATCGAAAGAGGCCTATAATAAGGAACTTAACACGATATATACCATAGCGAAAAACAACGGATACAAAAAAGACATAGTAAACAAAATCAGGAGGAGCTTTGATAAAACCAAAAGACCTAACGAAGATAATAACGACAAAATTTGGACAACCTTAACGTACACAGGAAAATCAACATACAAAATAGCCAATTTTCTCAGAAAATACAACATCAACATAGCATACAGGACAAAAAACAACTTGGGACGCATATTACGAAACAGCACAAACACAGAGGATCCATTGGATAAACAGGGGGTTTACAAATTAACCTGTACATGTCAATACAGCTACATTGGACAAACAGGACGAAAAATAAAAACAAGATTCAGAGAACACATGAGGGACTACAACAAAAAATTACGTCAACCTAACACGAATCCAGAATCCAACTTCGCAAACCATATGTTCCACAATAATTGTACACCAAGTCACATTAGAAAAACAGTTAATTTGTTACACATACAAAACAAAGGACGACGACTCAACGTACTAGAAAACATGGAAATTTACAAACAAAAAACCTTTGATGGAAGACTAATAAACGAACAAACAAACTCACCTTCAGACGTAATATTCGAACCCTTAAAACTACTTTACAGGCAACAAATCCAAGACCAAGAAATACTCACTAACCCGAGGTCATATGAACAAACCACAAAAGAACCCCACGAACCAAAAATTACTGATTTTTACCTACCTGCAAGAAAAAACAATAAGGACGAAATGCAAGAAACAATAGGCACTACCTGATCACATGCACACACAGAAATAGCTAATTAGGAACAGAAAGTCCTGCTCGCACAATACATACAAACACATACCCGACGATAACAAAACAAAATACAGACAAAATTACAGGAAGGATACAACATAGACAAATACAGACTGCTCAGAACGAAAACAGACACTGAAGATGGCACATCGCCGAAACCGGTTTGTCTACAAACCAAAGTTGACTAGGGATGACGGAAAATCGTTCCAAATTTTATTTACATAATAATCTTCATAAAATTCTGAGACTAAATTCTCTGGCCCCTTGCCACTCCTTTACTCTTTTTACACTTCATCATTTAAGTCCATACGCGTCACTTCCATGCATAGATTATATGATGTCGCTTGACGACGGCTTCCCAGAATTTCATGTGTTATTCTTTTCTGATGTATTCAATTGGAGCATGGGTGTCGTACTCCCACCAGTACGAATGCGAAATGCGATGTATTCCGCTGAAAGAACAGGAATACATCGCATGCAAGATTATGAAACAAACAAACAAACAAACAAACTTATTAATTCTTTTGACAATGTCAGTTATACTATTATGAAATAATATGCCTTAATGTCATATTTGTTTGTAAAAATAATGTTTTATAATTCTGCGTTTGTGGAATTTTTTAAAAAAGTCTCCAATGTGCAGTCCTGGTTTCGATTGCATATTTCGCGAAACTAATTTGCTTGACGTCTTCCGCCTATAACAATTCTATTCGAAAATACAAAAATATCTTCACCTTTTACATCTTCACGACGGTGGAATATGTTCAGAGACTAATATTTTAATATAGATATTATTAATATCTATAAAAGTAGAATTTTCATTATCAATTCATAAATACTAATTTTTGTTCTCGTTCAGGTGCGGGCTATGGAACAAAGGTTGAGTGAATGGCAAAAGCCAGCGACATCTAACAGCTCATCCATCCATCAAAACCAACAACAGCAATCACAGACGCAGACATTTCAAACGCAGAACCTACTGCAATCGCAACAAACACATGCCAACAACTTATCATATTCTGTTGCAGATTCACAACAGCAACAGCAATCCATTAGTCTTTCTAGCCCAGATACACAGCACACCTTAACGGCGCTCGAGATTCAAATAGAGGAACAGCGTCAGCTACGATTGCACGACGCACGCCAGGTCGAAGCGAAAGCTGCCAGAATTAAAGAATGGGTCACCAACAAGCTACGTGAACTTGAAGAACAAAACCAAGTGCTTCGTGAACAGAATCTAAAGTGCAACCAGCAATTGGAGTTGCTTCGAAATCATATCGCTAATCAAACGAACCGTTCCAGCAGTATCGGTGCGCATGCTGTTCATAACAGCTTAAGTCTGGAGGTGCAGGATTTTTCCGAAAATAGCGAATCACGTCGCCACAGTGGAAGTTTAGATCCCCAAGACATTACAAGTCATCCTCTTACCTCTTCTTATCCGCACCATCAGCATCGACGTAATCTATCAATGGAACCCCATGAGATCGAACGCAACCTTCTGGCCGCCGTTGACGACCTGACACTCCTACCAC
Source organism: Physocephala rufipes (assembly GCA_963966595.1). Classification (NCBI taxonomy): domain Eukaryota; kingdom Metazoa; phylum Arthropoda; class Insecta; order Diptera; family Conopidae; genus Physocephala; species Physocephala rufipes. The sequence continues at coordinate 11,074 of CAWZZZ010000002.1, forward strand.
TCTCAAGTCTATCACAGACAATATCTGCGACACGTCCCGACAGTTCAGATACTGATACGGGACATGATTATGCCGAGATCTATACGCCATCTCACGAAAGGCTTCCGAACTGGTTGAAGAATATTTCAGCATTGAGCGGCAGCGGCGGTTCGATTGCAGCAACAACGATTAGTGGATTGCGTGTTCCCAGGCCACCTACCCCACCACTACATCGCTTTCCCAGCTGGGAAGCAAAGATTTATCAGGTGGCTAACGATGGACTGACAGAAACAAAAAATGCTAACGAAATATCAACAGGCAGACAGCCGCAATATAGCGGAGTTGCTGCTCGAGATAATCCAGAAACATCGAATGGTGCTGTCTCCCTGCGAACCAATAGTATTTCGAATACAATAGCCAATGGAGGGCTAGATCAATCAACACCAGCCTCACAAATTGCCAACGGAACGTTAGAAAGTTCAGTCGGTGTAGGAGGAAGCATTGATGGAACTACAGGCACAAGTTGTTCAACAACATGTACCCAGAAAAATGCTAGCGGTGGATTTTGTGATATGTCTATACCGGTTTACGCCACTGTAAAAGGAGTAAGTCTGAATAATTCTGTCTAGATCGATTCATAATTATCTTTCCTCTTACCTCCCTTTTTATTCTAGAGAGCGTCCCAAATTCGTTCAATTCCATTTACCGGCGATTCTAGTGACGACTCTAGTGATGGCGAAGAACATGCCGTTACGCTCGCTCACAACTCGCATAATTCAACCTGTCCCGAAAGTACAGACACATCGACTTCCGGTTCAGCTTCAAGTCCTTCTAAAAGTCTAAAAACTTCGTCTAGTCTGACTGAGAGTCCCGCAAAGCGTAGTGATTCCGAGAGTCCAGAAAATAATAAATCTCGCGGTATGTAGATTGATCTCTATATCACTTTTACGGGCTATGTCCTGGAAACAGTGCCCATTGTAATTTAATGTGTCTCACACATTTGCTTATTTTTATTCATAACTACAATAACTCACGCTCGCGAGACTGAGCTAAAAAAAACTGGTTGTGCCAGTGAGCTGTCTCAAAAAAACTGGGTCAGAGCCGCCTCAAAGACCCGTCTCAGAGTTGCCTCAAAGAGCCGGTCCCGGGAACCTGAGCCCAATGGCTCCTGAGTGCGAGCGAGCAAGACCCACATGAAACATTTATCAGAGCTCCGGCTCACGAGCGATAGCCACAAGAAAAAATTTTCAGAGCTCCATCACGCTCGTGCTCTCGTAGACGAAGGCTCTTCAGAGCGAACCAGAGCGAACGCTTACGAGCGAGCATTTACGAACCCTGCAATAAGCTAATTATGTTATTGTAGCCACTCTCACTCTCTTACAACAATCATAGAGTAATGTTATAAACACAACCTCGCGACAGGTTGTCGTACACCGCCGCGACTTGTCAAAAATACATGGAGTCTTATGGGAGTTGAGAAAAAACAAAATTGTCGCGCTGCTGACGCGTACGACAACGACAGTAGTAGAAAATTTTTTACTTTTTTTTGTTGTCGCTCGTCTTGTTCTTCTTTTCTCCGTTTGTTTACTTTAAATGACATTAGAAATTAATAAAATTGTATTGAAATTACAGACATGTTCTCTGCTAACTTCAGCGCCAGCAGAGTTTTGATTTGTCGACGCGACAACTGTCGCGAGGTTGTGTTTATAGCATAAGGAATAATAAGAGTCCGAATCACTCAAAATCGCTTCACCGTCAACTTAGAAGCGGGCGGTCAGGACGGTGAAAGAAAGAAGCATGCAGTGCAAATATGGCTGAGAAACGAGAGCAGCCGAATGGCTATGGTTATTTTCTTCAGGGCGCTCTTCGCATTTCGCTACATGTTTCGCTTTATTATTTTTCCTTGCTTATTTCTTACTCTATGACTTATTGCTTGTATGAATCTTCTCTATCTATGGTGCAAGCGGTTGCATCTATATGAGCGTAACAAGGAAGGGAGACAAGAATAAAGCGTTGTTGTTGTCATATGCTATTGTTTGCTTTTGGCGGTGGTGGATGGTTTGATTAGATTTTTGTCTATTCTGTGCTTTTGGTATTTTTTGAAAGTGAGTACACTTATCAGAAAGCACAAATACCTGATTTTTTCAGTAGTATTATGTGCGCTGCATTGCCTCATATCGACGATCTCGTCGTTATAAAAGCAGTGCAATTCTTTAAATTTCCTACCACATAGTTTTAATTTTTCTACCGAATTCTTATAATTTACTAATTTTCTTAATATAAAGTTGTGAATAAAATGAATTTTAAAAAATATTTATTTAATTTTTTTAAGTGCATCAAGTACTTTCTCACTTACGCAAATGATTTGTCATTCGCATTGTATACAAAAATCCACAAACAGAAATGGCATCCAAAGCAGACAACGCATGCTCACACATCGCTGTTGAACCGTTTTCGTTACAAAAACAAAACAATGGCAGCGCAAAACAAAGTCTACGAGAGTCAGTGTAAAAACAGAAAAGAGCGGAAGAAAAGAGACAGCAACCAAAAACACTCAGGAATTAGTAAAAAGGAGTCCATTGTTGGACCCTCCATAGAAAATTTTGCTTGTACCAGATTCGGACTCTTGTTGTTTCTTACTCTATGCTTCAACTGAAGGAATGCCTCGAAGTATTCGCAATAATGTGATATATTATTAATTTTTTCATTTATCTTACATCAAATTCATATCCCCTCCTATTTCTTTACGTAACAAAAATTCGACTCTAACTTTAAAATATCAGCTTATAATCGCTATCAGCTTTCAACATTCAAGCCTAAATTTATCCACTACTACCACTATTAGTAAAGTGCGTGAAGTTAAATTAGCGTTTTAGGAATTTATCTTAGCAAAGGCATGCACCATTTTTTGTGGCGAGCACACCATCGACCATAAGCGTGAAGTTAAATTCGACTTCTTGTCGAGCTCAAAATTCGTGTGGTCAGTGAACACTATGTTTATGTGAGAAACCTAAATTCTAAGGGTTTGCTGAGAACATTTAATTACTTCAATAATATGAACAATATTATAATTGGATTTTCATTAACTTTTAGTCTTATAACATTAATGTTGAATATTTTATCAAATTTTGTATAAGATATGTGTCAATTGTTTGCCTGAGAATTTTGTAACTGATTTTGAACATTGCCATTTTAGTCGTTTTTCGCATTTGATTTCGTATTTGAAGAAACGTTGGGCGCTTCTGGTTGAAGTGTGCCATGATGCGACACATTTTTTTAGAAAGTACGCAAATTTTATTTTGGAACGACACCAGACAGATATCGATCGTATGTTTGGGAACTTTCTAATTGAATTTTGAAAATTGGCATATTGCCATCTTACGGATTTGAAGACGACACGGTGGGCACTTCCCGTTGACGTATGCCATGATGCGACATATTTTTCAAGAAAGTAGGTAAATTGTGTTTTTGAACGACAGTAGACACATATCGATTGTATGTTTGGGAATTTTGTAACTGGGTTTTGAAAATTGGCATATTGGCATTTTACGGATTTGAAGAGATGGTGGGCACTTCCGGTTGTGCCATGTTGTGACAAATTTTCCTAAAAAAGACGTAAATTGTATTTTCGAACGACACTAGATAAATATCAATTATAGGTTTGGTAATTTTGTAATTGAATTTCGAAAATTGGCATATTATCATTTTACGGATTGAAGACAGTAGGCACTTCTGGTTGAGATGTTCTATGTTGCGACGTACATTCCTGGAAAGTACGTAGATTTTATTTTCGAACGACACCAGACACATCGATCGTATGTTTGGGATATTTTTAATTTTGTAATTATCATTTTACGGATTTGAAGAAGAGACAGTGGGCACTTCCGGGTGAGGTGTGCCCTGATGCGACATATTTTTCTCTAAAGGGCATACATTTTATTTCCGAACTACACCTGACACATATAGATCGTATGTTTGGGAATTTTGTAAATGAATTTTGAAAATTGGCATATTGTCATCTTACGGATTTGCAGAATACACGGTGGGTACTTCCCGTTGAGGTGTGCCATGATGCGATCGTGATGATGATCATAATGTTCCACGTTGCGACATACTTTCTTGAAAAGTACATGGATTGTGTTTTCGAGCGACACCAGACACATATCGATCGTATGTTTGGGAATTTTGTAATTGTCATTTTACGGTTTTGAAGAAGAGACAGTGTGGCCACTTCCGGTTCAGGTGTGCCATGATGCGACATACTTTTCTAGAAAGTACGTAGATTGTATTTTCGAAAGACACAAGACACATATCCATTGTATGTTTAGAAATATAGTGACTGAATTTTGAAAACTGGGATGTTGTTTTTTGAATACGTTTTCAGAATTAATTTACAAAATTCCCAAACACACAATCGATGTATCTGGTGGCGTTCGATATGATTTACGTCCTTTTTAAAAAAATCTGTTGCATCAAGGCACACCTCAACCGGAAGTGCCCACTATCATCTTCAAATCTGTACAATGACAATTACAAAATTCCCAAAAATACGATCGATATGTCACATCATGTCACGCTTCAAACAAAAGTGCCCACTGTCTCTTCAAATGCGAAATGAAATGCGAAAACGACTAAAGCGGCAATGTTCGAAATCAAGCGGAATTTACAAAATTCTCAGCCATACAATCGACATATACCTTATATAATATTTGAAAAAATATTCAGCTTTAATATTAAAATACTAAAATTTAAAGAAAATTCAATTCTAATATTGTTCATATTATTGAAGTAATTAAAAATTCTCAGTAAGCCTTTCAAATTTAGGTTTTCCACATAACCATATAGTGCTCGCTGAAAACGCGAATTTAACTTCACGCTTGTGCTCGATGGCGTGCTCGCCACAAAAAATAGTTCGTGTCTTTGCTAAATTAAATTCGCAAAACGTGAATTTAACTTCACGCACTTCTATCAGAACCGCAGATTATCACCTGAATAACAATATCATACGGTCTCCCTTCAACAATAATAATCTTCATCCCCATCTAGTCTGTGGTTCAGTAATTTCAGATCTCTCCTTTGAATCAGGCCTGTCAGATGATTACGCAATGCCACCCGATGCAGTCTCGGAGGCCACCTGCATGGATATTTCAATGCCATCGCTTTTGATGCATCAATCGCTTGTGGATTTGCCGAGTCGCAAAGTTGAATCATTGGAAAAAGTAAGTTTCGAGAGACCAAAACTTCATAGATATATAAGTTTACTCTTACAGACGGGCCACTTGGCCAAACTCGGTGGTAAGTTGAAGACTTGGCGTAAACGCTGGTTCGTACTTAGAAATGGCACGTTAAGCTATTGGAAAACCCAACATGACATTGATCGAAAACCGCAGGGCCAGATTTTACTTGATGAAGTATGTCGCATCAATCGGGCTGAGGGAGCTTCTACTTTTGAAATCGACACCGGAAAAAAGGTTTATTATCTCACGGCAGAATCAAATGCCACAATGGATGACTGGATACGAGTTTTGCAAAACGTACAGCGCCGTAATGCCACGAAATTGCTTCTTAGTCGCGATGATCAAAAACCCACAGTTCAGGGTTGGGTTACAAAAGTAAAAAATGGCCATGCCAAAAAGAGCTGGTGTATTTTACTTGGCAAAACGTTCCTTTATTTCAAAGTCCCTGGTGAAAATGTACGGTTTAGAAGAGTGATGCTAATGTACTAATAACGACACATTTTTATTAATTGCTATTATTCATAGAACCCCTTGGGCCAAATAAATATGCGCGATGCGCGGGTGGAAGAAGTCGAACATATTTCAGATTCGGATTCTGAAGATCGAGAAGATCCTTCGCAGAGCCAATCACGTCTTACGGTCGCAATATACCCAGCCCATCAGGGTCCCACTTATTTGATACTGCCTTGCAAACAGGAACGCGATAACTGGTTGTACCACTTGACCGTGGTATCATGCGGAAGACCTAACGCAGGCACGCAATATGAGCAATTGGTGCAGAAGCTAATGGAAACGGGCGGCGATTCTAGTAAGTCAAAATTAATATTGAGATTTCCGTAAACTTTCAACTATATTTTGTAGACTGTGTTCTATGGAAACATCCCATTTTACTTCATTCCAAAGAAGCTCCTTCTTCTCCACTTTCTTCTCTGCAGTCCGAATCCATGCATTCAGAAGCCATTAAATTATTCAAAGTAAGTTCCTGTAGATCGTTAACAAAAATATTGATCCTTTTTTATATAGTTATTCTCATAACATTTTTATTTATATAGAGTTGCCAATTATTTATGTCAGTAGCGGTAAATCAGCCCGGCATTGATTATCATGTTGTCCTTGCACAGAACTCTCTACAACACAGCCTGAATATGCCTGAATTACAAACAGAAATGATATGCATCTTGATCAAGCAGACCTCTCGACACACGGGTCAGAAATTAAGTGTCGGCGTCCAGGTAAACAACAAACTGGGCAAGCAAACGCGTGTAAGTTTTTTAGTTTCAAGAATTTTTTTCCAATGTTTCGTTATTAGCGTGTTAGTTTTCGGTTATTTGCGTATTAATTATATAGTTATAAGTTTCGTTTCGATTCGTTTTTGTTGTTTCTGATTTTTTACGTGTTCTCAATTCTGATAAATTGAGTTCTTTAGTTTTGTTTTATAGACAGACGATTTCATATGTACATATGTCCACATATATGTTTCATTTTTTAAATATACCCAAGTTCTTAAAAATCCGGACTTAATCCGATTCCTTTTTTAGTCAGTATGATTACTTATTTTGCGTCAGTGTAATTACTTCCTTTAGATCGTAGAATTCGGAATTAGTTTCATATCAGATTTGTTAGATCCCATTGATGGAATCTGTAATGTCTACCCAAAATTGGCCTTTACAAATTGTTTTTGGTGATTATTATTATTTCAATATTTATTTTCTCATTTCAAAATTATTTTCATGTTATTCAGATTACCAATGCTGACTTAAGCACCTTTAAATTCTTCCCAAAATGTTCTTTTTTCAATATCCGAGTTTGCATATTTCGTATGCCTTAAACCATCAACGACGACATAACGGCGTAAGTCGTCGGATTACATTTAAAGTTAAATTTAGTTATTCCGCCAGTACTTGCTCTCACCCAAAAGACAAGTGTCGAAAACCACTCCATTCGAAAGATGATTTCGTCATCTCCATCGTTCGAGGATGCAGATCAGATTAATTAAGACATTTGGTTCCCCAGTTTAAGATCATGTTTAAATTTCTCTCGCCTTGTCATATATCTTCCTCTCTAGAGTAAAAATCAGATAGCAAAATCATTATATTTTTGGGATATAACTTTTGTAATCTGTCGTTCTGAAACGATATGTTTCCTTTAAATTTAATTTCTCTCTTTGTTATTTGTAGTTTTAGGTGAAAGAAACAAATAATAAAATATGAATTTCCCATTGTTAACTGAACATGGAAGTTAAATACTAAATAACAAATATTCCAAAATAAATAGTACATTTTTCGATATATTTTAATCTAAAATACAAAAACATTAAGGCCCTTTTTTCACTCTCAATTAATTGTAACTGCACGGTAAGAAGAGGAAATTTTATCAAAATTTGTTTCCTTCACTAAATAAGTGCTGATTGTTATTGTCTGATTATGCTGCCTTTGCGCGAATATGGCTAAGCAGGAGAAATTTATAAAAAAGGGGGAATGAGATATCCGAACCGTGTTTCGTGTCTCTTTAGAAATTTTGCGGGCGTTGCCACTAGCATGAAACAAACATTTGTGTTTGGATATTATAAAATTATTTTGGGTATACTGGTGCAACATTGGTACACATTTACTCATATCACGAACTTTATTTCCCCGTTGCCATAACTGTTTATTCTTATGACCAATGAAAGTATTATATTTTCTGACTCATTTCTCTTGTTTAATTAATTGGGTATCTGCTTTTATCCTCTGAAAGATTTTTGGATTACTAAGAACTACCGAATGATAGTTTACCGAATGAATTACTCAGATTCACTCGCTAAATGATCGAAGACAGATTCACTCGTTGAATGATTTTTTGATTACTAAAAACCATCGAATGAATGAATAATTTACAAATATTGAATAACTCGTGTTTTTATTCGATAGTTCCTAACACTATTAAAATTAAAATACTAATTAATGTATTAAAAAATTATTGACTAAACAATACAGTCCAAGCATGGAATAAGAGAGTGATGCAATGTTCTGGGATTTATACAAATGTGTGCAGAGTGGTTGCTGAGGAAGAGAAACAGACGCTGGAGCGTTTTTTTATATAGAGCGGGATTATATACATGTTGAACTAGAACCGGACTAGATGTATGAGATTTTCCTCACTCATATTAGCAAATAACAAATATTTATATTGTTTACTATAAATTTTATGCAAAATGTTTTCAAAAATGTTTAAATTAGTGCCAGATTGAGTTTCATGCTAGAAGTCCCAATTACGAACAATCCCTTGAACGTTTATTAAGCCAAAGGACAATTTTTTAAGATATGGCTACATTGCACCATGAGAATTTGAAGAGATGAGATGTGGCAGCACAATTGAACTGTCAATTGACGCTACTTGTGAGGATATCAAAATCGGTTTTATATTTGGCTAAAGTTCGGGTCAAGTGCCGTGTTTTGTAGCAACGCACACACGAACGCTATATAATGATAGCGTTTTGACAATTGCAAGGTAGCCCATAAGCAGCATAATCAGCCCATTACCCACGCTAACCAGAGAGTTCAAGAGATAAGACACTCCGCACTAATACACATGCATTTTCCCACCAGCAAAAGGAAGAAATGATCTGTGGACTATGAATGAATGAATTTGTCCCTTGCGCGACACTTGTGTCCCTTGATATTTACTGGGGACACCAAACAGCGGGTTATCGTATCGATAAAACAGAATATTACGACTGTTACCAGGCATGCATTTGTATTGTATTTACAAAAGAGCATTACGAATTTGCGGATGGTTTGTTCGGTCGAGGTTTTTGCTAGGACTATAAAACGTAAATTATATTATTTTTGCTGGAATTTTTTGACAAAATCTTATTTTATATATTAGAACCATGCATTCGCCTATATTGTTTAACAAATGTCTATGCCTTGTGCATTAGAATACTATGTTTACAAATATTGGCACTTTAAGTGGACATTTTTAGGAAAGGAATACAACAGTCCATCAAATTCTAAGGCAACCCCAATGTTAACAGTATGAAACTAAAAATTAAAAAAATAGCTAATTAAAAATAACTAAAGAACTAATAACTTAAAATAATAACAAAAATTTAAAAACAACTATGAATGTAGTCGATAACTTGCTTTCAGCCTTCTGCAAACCGGTTTGGATAAAATTTAGATATTTAGCAAACTTCTTTAACATTCGCAAATAATTCCGGTGCGAATTGGTTGCTATTTGTTCCTATTTATTGCACACTTGGACGCTGTTTTTCAGAACTTCGAAGGCTCCATTTGATTTTTTCCTTCTTGCCCGTTTCTGATCCATCAGCTTCTCCGACGAGCTCTACTAACCTCCTCCAAGTATTCCACACTATTTAAAATTGATTTTATTTTGTTTGCATCTTCATCCCGAACTATGTATAATGCATCCACAAAATCGATCGCCATAAAAAATAGCACAATTTTAATTTGTTCAATATTTTCAATAGTCAACTTAGCGCGCACCACAAAATGAAATTAAATCAAATATTTTTCGAAAGTAGACAAAATACTACCATTTAGCAAAAAAGGTATTAAAAGGTAGCAAAATGTAGTTATAAGTGTAATTAAAAAATCAAGAATGGGGATACAACCTACATTCCAATTTGTCCCTGTGTGAGTGGTATCGGGGACAAATAAATGAATAGTTCCATGTCTCGCGACAAATGTCCCCTGCGTGAGTGCGGCCTATGCAATTACAGAACGGTACAGATTTACCTGGAATTTGATACTTAGTTCTTAGGAAACTCGTACTCGCACCAACAACAATCGGAAACATGAGCTTCAAGTAGAGGGTGATTTGGATTTTAAGCACCAAAGTGTTGGTGAATATGGTTTAGCCATCTGAGAATTTGGATTAATGTTTTCACAAAATTTACTTAGTGATTGTTAAAAAATAGTTCAACGATGAATAGGGAGATAACTGTGTAGAAATTGGATATTGCCTTTTGTCTCTCAAGTTTTTAAAACACAATATATGGTACTGAGTTAAGGGACACATTGCTCTATGAGGCCGCGTTACAATCGTTGGATAAATCACACCAATTTTGTCTATGCGCGGTGAAACATGCTGTTTCTTTTTGGAATGAAAGAAAACAATAACAAATACATTGTACAAGTCCACGAGTCGTGTACATGATTCAAGCAATGCATAAAAAATGGACGTCAAGTCACTTTTTGTGTGGTGAATTGATAGTGTCTTATCTCTTTATATCTGACGCCAACTCAATAAACGGTGATAGGACATAATGCGGCGTAATCACAACAGTAATATAATTGCGTAATTTATCGGAAAGATACATCTCTAAGTACCAAAAGAGAAAAAACTTGATATATGCCCTACTACATCACAAATTTTGTTTAGCCAAACGGCATAAAAATACTTTCTGGGTGTGTTCTGAAATCCGATTTTACTTGGAATCGGATTTGTTTCCGATGACATTTATGTCGAAGATGTTCTGAAATCCGATGCTCGATTTTGAATCCGATATAAGCTCTTTATCGGATTTGAGGTGTTCTGAATTCCGATTTGTCGGATATTTTTACCGGAATAAATCCCACAAGGTTTTTAGATGCGGATTTGAAACTGTAAAAGTATTCTGTGGAGAAAGCAAGGGTTTGTGAATTTAATATTTAAAAAAAATTAATTTTAAAATCAAATAAATTTAAAAAATTAAATAAATAAATTTTTAGAAAATAATTTAATTTAAATGACATTTATTATTTGTTTATAATCATGTAAAGAACATTTATTATTTGTTTATAATTTGTTTACAATTAATAATCATGTAATTCTTAATTATGATTAAATTGATTTCGTTTAATTTTGCAGGGGAAACCATAATAATGCAAAGGAAAATAAATATCTAATCGAGTTTATGTGGAAACATTGCAAACTTCAGAGTATACATGTACTGAAATACTCGCAAGGGTCCAAATTGTTGTTGTTTTGCCGGCAACAGAATAGCAAAAATTTTCTTTGCCGTGATGAGCATTTATTTTGCTGGCAAAGCCAAAGCAATACATTAGCGCTGAAGGTTATTCCGACCCCAATGTAGATTCAATCTTATTGCTGTCAAAGTACATGTTCAGAAAGTTTTAGTTTTCGAACATATGTTTGAGTCTGAGTGCTATCACTCATTTCCGATCGGATTGCAGAACACGTTTTTAAATCCGGATTGGAATTCATTTCCGATTTGTCAGCAAATCTGATGCGGATTTCAGAACATACCTGATGAGTCATTATTTATTATTCTTTACAGTATACGAATAATGTTTTACGGGGCCGCAAATTTTGTTTTCAAATTGTTTACTAAATTCACAAATTTATATTCAATTGCTCGCTAATTTGAACCAAATAACAACCAAGTATTAACTCGCGCATTAAGATGTTTTAAAGCTTTTAGCTCTTTAGTCTCTAGGTTTCCTCTTTCAAAGGTGACCACCATTGAAGAAAGAGATTGTATGAATCGGGATCATATTAAAACTAAATTCTTTTATGTTTATCTCGGATATTTTGCAAATTTACATACGGTTTGGGCATTTATATATCTGCTGTCCCCCCTTCTATGAATCAAACTGGTACACAGCGCTGGACGTACATGCCAAGAGGACAATATATTCTATATCAACTACTGACTAAAACCATATCTAAGCTACATAAAAAAGTACAATATATATATATATATATATATATATATATATATATATATATATATATATATATATATATATATATATATATATATATATATATATATATATATATATATATATATATATATATATATATATATATATATATATATATATATATATATATATATATATATATATATATATATATATATATATATATATATATATATATATATATATATATATATATATATATATATATATATATATATATATATATATATATATATATATATATATATATATATATATATATATATATATATATATATATATATATATATATATATATATATATATATATATATATATATATATATATATATATATATATATATATATATATATATATATATATATATATATATATATATATATATATATATATATATATATATATATATATATATATATATATATATATATATATATATATATATATATATATATATATATATATATATATATATATATATATATATATATATATATATATATATATATATATATATATATATATATATATATATATATATATATATATATATATATATATATATATATATATATATATATATATATATATATATATATATATATATATATATATATATATATATATATATATATATATATATATATATATATATATATATATATATATATATATATATATATATATATATATATATATATATATATATATATATATATATAT